>OMLF01034046.1:75948-86377 GCA_900302615.1 Holocentrus rufus
TGGTAATGTTTTTTTTTATTGTACAAAAAAGATTTGCAAATGAGACATTTTGCACTATAGCTGCACCTCCTCATTATTTTCACATTTCTGTCAAATCAAATGACCTTCAGTTAAAGCATCCTTGCCCAAGGCCATACACTGTTAAATGGCCTATTTTTTTCTTCCCTGTTTTTAGGTGAAATATGTAGGTGTGATGAAGGAGATGACCTAGATGGGGGTGTATTTTAAAGGGCCTCCACTATATGCCTAATGCACCTCACAAAACTGAGAACTCACCATATCTCACTCGCTATGTAATTTCTGAATAGGGAAAAATTATCTCACCTAATGCATTTGTATTAGAATGAAATTCAGATGACAAAAATTTCAGCTGAAAAGCAATATGGTTAGAAATCCCAGTCTTAGTAGCTAACCATATTGTTTTCCCTAGAGCCATTTCTCCACATGAAAGGGATATTGCCCAGAAGGCTGAGATAAAACTCTCAACAATTGTAAACACTTGGAAATGTCATATGCGGTGGCATTTATGACAGATAACTATGAGGGGCAGGAGATTATCATTTCTATGTAACTGGTTTTTGGAAGGTGGAGCATGCTCTCTGCAAAGATTTATGTCAAAGGGGAAGTGCATATGTCTTTGTTTGTTAAAAGGAACAAAGAAATGGTAAATATGCAGTAGAAATTCTTAGATATAATTGCATGGTATGGTTGAGTAATATTATCAAAGGTGTTAACATTGCAGAAGTGGATTATTGATTTTGTTCAGAAAGGTAATACTTGGAAATGTCATTTCTGTGTGTATAAGTAAGTGAGAGAGCACATTAATTAACCACTTGGTCTTAACATTGTGTCTTTGAGCAGTTTTCTCAAATTCAGAATTGTAAAATACTTTTCACATAGCATCTTAGTTTCAAAGACAAGCAGATTATGGATATATAGCTAAGTTTTATGAGAACCTTAATGTGCTTAGATACACTCATTCTCAACTGTTTGCTGTGGATTTATGAGATCCACCTTAGGATTTTCCGTTTTTGGGCCCACCAGATGTCATCCTTCAACAGAGCGTCCCATAGGTGTCAGTCCTGTTTACATGCTGCCTCACATGTCACCGCTTTGCAGATGACACCCAAATTTAGATTTGAAACAAAAGTGACATGACAGCCTCCTCACTGGTTTTGACAGATTGTATGAGTGAAATCAAAATGTAGACGCATACAATTTCAACCTAGCTGCTCCAAAACATGCAATTTTGATTGGCACTGTTTCTTGTGCAAAGCAACTAACCTAAATCATATCACTGATAATACCTTATCTCGAGTTCCTTTTATGTCTAGGATGAAACCTTGGTGCAGTGCTTGACAGTCAACACTTCAGGGACATAACAAAAGCTTAATTTTTCCACCTCCAGAACGTTGCCACAGTAGCATCAGACCACTTGTCACTACCTGACATTAGAGACAGTTTTTGTCACATCTAGAATTGTTTACTGTAATTTCCCTCTTAGTTTTCCTGACAAAGCTCTCAACAAACTTCACCGCATACAAAACAAGTGCTGCATGCATCCCTACACACACTTCTCCTCAACAATACAACACTCCCGTTCTATTTAATCCACACTGGTTCCCTGTATGCTCATGCCTTGATTTGAAAATTCTAACATTTACTTAAAGGAGTCTGGGGGACAGCTCCAAATTACCTCCTCTGAGATCCGATCAAGCCACAGACACCTGCCTGCTCTCTCTGCTCAGCAAGTTTCATCTCTCCAGCAGCCCTGTGGCAAGCGTGGATAACAGGCCTCTGCTGTAGTTTTCACCAGCTGTGTGAAGCTCTGCATGAGGAGTGATTAAAATGTACCCAGCCTTGAAAGTTTTATGAGACTTATGAAAACTACAGGGTCGGGTCACATTACTTTGAAATGTGATCAATTACTGAATACATATTACATGGCAATTTTTGTGATTAGTTACATAATCCATTGGATTGCCAAAAAAATGTAATCTAATCTGAATACTTTTGGATTACTTTTGGATTGCTTCAAAATCAAACATTGAACATATTGCATCTTTACTAAAAAAAAATGGACACAGTCACAAAAATTTGAGTCCCACGAATATTCTTTTCTTCTCTTAAAACATCTCAAAACTTTTGCAATGGTGATAAAAAAGCATTTTGCATATTCAGCATTCACAGTTGGTCATATCAAATGACCCTTACAAAAACAGCACCTTGTAATACAGTAATCCTTGACAATGTAACTATAATTTAATTACACATTTTCAAATGTAATCTGGGCTGGACTTTTTTGTAGTCCGATTAAGTAATCCTGATTACATGTAATCCATTACTACCCAACCCTGCTCATCTAATTAAAAGAACTTAAAAAGTTATCACTTTCTTTCTTGTACTCACAGCTCTTTACTGCTTTTTGTATATATTTTAATGCCTTTTTTTATGATTTCTTTTTGACTGCAGGCTTTTTATTTCTACTGTCTTGACCTCACTTACTATATTGCATGCTTTTTTCTTTAGTCTTTTTATGTCCTTCAAATTGTTGTACGCCTTTGCATGTAGTTGTCCTGTTTTCTGTGCTTTGATGATTGCTTTGGGTATCAGAAAAACACATTCTAAAAAAAACATTATTATTAATAATAATAAGCCATAGTAGGTCTAATGACCATTTCCACTGGAGATATTTGCGCTGTTGTAGATAGGACCGAGATCAGGATGCTCACAGAGACAAAGGTGCCGGTTCTCATAAAAGTGAAAGGGCTGTTCTTTTGCAGCAGAGATGATGCAGGAAGACTTATCTCTAATTAGACTATCCCCAACAACACTTGGATAGATCTGTGAAAAGAACTGGCATTGCAGAGTGTCATAAATTAATGAGCACCCTCACACATTTGCTTTCAAGTTGTTTGCATGTGCCTGTTTGGACATAATGAATTGGAAAGAACTGCGTGTGTGTGTACATGCGGAGCTCATGGTGCGCATGGGAACTAATAGATCTAATGGCAAAGAAGATTGTGTTTGAGTGTGTATTTGTCTGTGTTATGAATAGTGTGTTCCCTTGCCTCAGGTTGGTTAGAATAATTGGGCAGAAAGAGAGTGGGTCGGTGAAATGAAATCAATGGTTTATCTTACAGCCTTTCTAGTAGTAAGGTAACAATTAAGCCATGCCCAGCCTTCTGCTTCATGTCCTGGACGGATAAATAAGAAGTTTTATGACAAGCAACATTGGAAATGCATTGTCTGTGACCACTGTAGACTGTTTGATGTAAAAAGTTGCTTTAAACTCCACTGATGGAGTGAATGCATCCGTCAGGCTCTAGTGTCAGACAGCATTAATCGATTCTGCACAGGGAGTGTAATGGAGTTCACTGGAGGTGAGAACAGTGCCGGTGTCAAACCAGAAAACCTGAAGAGAAGTTTTAATTCCCCTCTCAGCCAATTAGAAGGTGTCGGGGGGTTTTCACGTCCCCCACATCCCAATCAGTGCCCTCTTTGGTATGACAAGTCATATTCTACCCAGTAGCCTTCTCCATTACTTTTTGGCCTCCCAAAGTCTCAGTCTTTTATCTTTCTTTCTACATCTTTCAATCATCTTTTCATCATCCAATCTTTTTTCTACCCTCTGTTTTCTACCCATTTCCCCTTGATCCACCATTTCTTGCTTCTTCTCAAGCTATTTCCTAGACAACTAAATCATATTGTCTGAGGTGTTACCTGATATTTAGGCAATACCTCCACTTGTAAGAGCAAATGCAAAACTGCCGGTGTTTTAGGCATCAAATCTACAATTTTTTTATTCCAGGGTTTAAAATCAAAACTAGGCGAATGCTGTCGGATATTTTGTAGTGTTTTTTTTTTTTTAGTTTACCTCCACTTAATCTGAATGATTTGATAGCAGCCCCTCCTCATTGCAGCTGTCTCCACCCAATGCACAGCAGTTTTCAAATTAGTTGGGTGACAGAGTGGAACTGAAACTGTGGGTGCCACTTCCCATTATTTTGTCTCTTCGTTTTCTCATGTTTAATCATTATTTTTTCTCCCTTTAGCTACACACTTTTATACCAATTAGATTTTACAGCTTTGTTCTTTACTGTTGCTCTTTGCTTAATTGTTTCACTTTCCATGCTCTCCTTTTTGTTCTGTCTCCTTTAAATATTTATCTCTCTCACAAGATCATATATTACTTTCATAGCGCATTTTCTCTCTATTTCTCTGTGGCTCCCTCCTCTCACACCTCTGTCTCTAACTGGCTGGATAGTTTGGTGTGCCTCACTGTGAACATCAATGCCTCTCTTGGCAGAAGTGCTTGACAACTCTTCGTCAGATCAAGTAACTTAATTCTCACTGAGTTCAGTGCAGTGAACGCTGCCTATCAGTGAGAGACTGTAGCCTTTAGTAAGGGATGATGATCTGAACATCGCCATGCTGGAAAGAAACTAGGACAGCACAGTCTTTAACTGGGATTGAGCTATCCATTGGTGTTTTATTTTTAGATAGTGTGGGGACTTTGTTTTCATTAAAGAATGAGATTGTGGTGGGAATTCTTGTAGTGTTTTGTGATTAATGAGGTGCGTATTTTGGCAGTGTTGGAGATGAACGAAGAGAGGGACCCTGCAGGGGATATTCAAGAGAATGGAGACCTTAATCTGGATGACCAAGGGCAGATGATGACGTCCTTTGAGATCAACTTGAAAGACAAGAGGTTTGTCTTTACTATAAAAGGCCTAAAGAATTTACTACTGGTAGTTCCTGCTGTCAAAAAATTGTATAACATTTACATCTGGGACACCGTGAACTCCACGTGAACTTCAAATTTTGTTTGAACCTTACAACTTTTGTCCAGGTACCAAGAAGACTTCAGGCCCCTGGTGGAGGGGTGTGGCTGCTACTGCTGTAGGAACCACCAGAGGGCGTACCTGCACCACCTGCTGGTGACCAATGAGCTCCTGGCAGGAGTCCTGCTCATGATCCACAACACAGCCCACTACCTCGCCTTCTTCGGTGCTCTCAGAGAAGCTCTGGCTCACAATAAACTGGACCTACTCAAGAAAAAAGTACTGAAGGAGAGAGGTGGGCAGACCAAAACAAAGGAATAAGACGGATAAGTCAGAGAGAGAGGAGAGGGATTGATACAGACAATGAAACAGGATTTTTGCAGAGGAAGAGACACTCTTCCTCTTAAGGATCACTGGGCTAACTTGGCCGGGGGAAATCATAGCATCACCCTCCAACTCCCAGTCTGGTCAGAGGAGCAGTCTTAGCTGTTTCTCTGAGGTTTTAGGTCCAACTTCCCATCAAGGCCACACTGCAACAAAAGATGCCCTTTTAGCTGTTACTATCAGACCATACACCTTTTTGACATGCCAAAAAAGAATTTTATTGTATTTTTATATCAAAGTCCTATTACTACTTTTTCCACTTCCTCACAAAACTAAAAACTGCCCCGCCCCTCTGCACTTCTTGTCAAATAAAACAGCTTTTTTTGTGTCCTCGACTAATATCCCATTGGTTTACAATTTTGAAAGAACCCTCTCTTCACTACCTCCCTGTTTCAGCAAGAAGCACGAGGAAGCATAAGGAAGACATAGCATAAGGAAGCGATGCGCTCTCAAATTGCAGTTCCATTGTGACTTCAAGCCTGCGTATTGATCTGAGCAGATGAATCACACGTCGCTGACTGAAGAGGAGAGGGAGAGAAAGGAGCTGAACACAGGCTTGAGACAAAGGAGGGAAGACGCCACGAAGAAAGTAGTGTGAGGATGGATTGCGGTGGAGTATTGACCACGGCTGTATCCCAGTGTGCCTCTCGCTGTGGTCCCATTCCAGGTCAGCGGATGACTAATGTCCCATGGACTCATTAACATATATCTAGAACAGCAGCACAGACCAGAGGGAGGCGCAACCAGAGATACAACGATGTCCTGCGGGGGCCAATTTACTCTTAGAACTTCCTGTTTTCTCCTGAAATACGTTCAAAAGTCACCATGTGTCTAATAAGATTTCCTTGAGGCTCCGTTTTGCTTTTTTTTCCCCCCCTACTAACTGGTAGAAGTTGAACCCTTTCAGCATTTTGCTCCCTGGTGATGTCACCTCATATTTTATTGATCTGTCAAGTCGTTTTTTCATCATCAAGCATCTCTCTTGTTCCTTCCTCATGTGATCCATGAATTTTTTTATGCTCCGTTACCTCTAATACCTCTAATAAGATCCGCTTTGCCATACATAATAAATTGTTGCTTTTTACCTGCAGACTTTTACATATATTTTATGTTCCACAGGCATGCACACACGTGGCGATTTCACAAACTTGCAAATCCACGGAATTTATGGAATTTATGATGAAAATATGCGTCACATTATACCCTCCCACATTCCTCCATGCATATACATGGTGATGGTTTGTGCCAGAGGATCCGCTCCCTCGAGTTTTGAGGAGGTTAACAGAAGGTTTGAGTTGACAGCTCCACTGTTCCCGCTGCTGAGAGAGAGGATGAATGGATAAAGATATGAGAGTCCACTGCTTCCCCAATGCTGAGATGGAGGGAAGCAGTTTGAAGGTGAGGGACTGTAATTGACTGCCAGACTGTGCAGATGTCTGGGAGGAATAGTGACAGGCTGAGTGTGACAGATTTATGGAAGGTTGATGTGAATTTTTGTGATATGCTTGGGTTACCTGAGGAGCGTCACATTGTGTAGGAAGAGGTGGGCGGGTTGGTGGGTTTGTGTCATCGGTTTGGTGGGTGGTATAAATAAGTAAATGTAAACCCTCCAGAAATGTTTCCAAATTTGGATTTAAAAGGATGAAGAGATGGAAGATTTTTACGTCCACTGGGAAATTTTGTAAAATCTAAGACAAGCAGTAACATCAAGTTTATTTTAATGTTTGATGAAGGTGGCAGTAGATGGAAGAATTTAGAGCTGTAACTGGGGCGCAGTCAGGTCAGTCCCCCAGACCGGCTATAGTAATAATAAAGAGCAGTTCATGAATGAGCATTGCTTTAACAGCTGCTTTTGACACTTCCATCTGCTTCAGGAGATTCGCTCTGGAGTCAACAGCAGGGGGAATTTTTTTCTGAAAAAGACTTAAAAAAGCGTACATTTTTCCTGGGTAAACCTGCCATGGTATTAAAACATTTTTTTCTGCAAACATTTTTACCTCTTGCTTTATACAATTGGGCCCTGAGCTGTAAGTCACTTATAATCAATGTAACTAATGATCAATCTAGATCACTGCCCTAATATTGATTAATGTTGACATACTTATCAAGCTTGTGACCTTCAGCTCAAGAATTAATGAGTTTAAATGAGGAAATGCAGCAGTAATTATGAGATACACAACAAGGAAATTGGATATATGTATGCATATAGAGCAGATGGTGAGTGTTAATGCAACTGGCGACATGAGTGTGTTAACACCATATGAATTCACAGCATATCTATATACAAATGTCTATTGTATCAACATTAAAAAATCGACAGAATGCAATATAAAAACTATTCACCTTTTCAGTTTATCCGAATAGATTTGCAGAAACTTTTGATTTAATTTTTGATCCTGGAGAAAAATGGTCAAAAGGGTCAGTTTGCTCCTTCCAGCTCTCACTGTCATTTAGTCAGCTCATGCTGTCATGAGAAAATAGAGAAGAGAAAATAGTCAATCTTGAGTCATAGTCTTGACAGATCATCACAAATTAATGTTCCACGAATCTCTAATATGCATGAGTCCTCTTTGAAGCCGTCACAGTGCACGCAAGTCCTAACCTGGCTGTGCACCACAGGCCAGTAATTATAGACACTACGCTTGGAAAGCAAAGCGGAAATGCCATTTTTAAAGTTTGCAAGTACATCAAAGTTGTATTTTTTAAATTTATGTGCAGTTTAAATTTTTGAAATTATGTGGATCAATTTCCACATTCTACTTTGAGGACCGGGTATGAGTTAAGCTGAGCATTAATAAGGTAGCACTCCTGTTTGTCCAGAATACCTCGAATGTCTATTTGTGAGCATTCGAATTATACTGTACTAGAAGTTTTGAATATAAATTTCTATCCAGAGGTTTAAAGATTATATTTGTATCTCGTTCACTGCTGCAGTGTGAGTGACACTGGGCAAAATTTCCATTTAAAAGTGGTCTGAACGGCATTGTGGGTAGGTGGCCGTCCCGGCTCATTTCAAGTGATTATACAAATGGAAAGAGCTGCTCCTGCAGATCACTGCAAGTTTACTTTTTCTCTTCATTCCTGGATAACTTTGCTGTGCGAGCCAAGTCTCACATTCATCTCACACTTCACATGGCAACCAGATTGCTATCGTGGCAGGATAACGTTAAAACAAATGAGCTTACTTGCTCTCCCAGCAAAAAACGAACCTCAGTAAAGCCGACAGTGTGAGGTGGAAAGGGGATATAAAGAGAAACATGGCCTGCAAAGGGTTTTATGATTGAGGGATTGCATTGTCAAAGCAGAGTATCGAAAGTCTTTACAACAGTGAGATGCGATGCCAATATTTGTCAGTTTGAGAGGTAAGTGTCTGTGATGTAGCTGATCCCATGTAACCTTGGATCATTGATTTGACAAGGCGTCATTGTAGTCTGAGCTCATGCCCAACTGCACTCACTCAAAACCCAGAGACCAACTGTCACTTTACGTTAAGCGGGACTCCTCTTTCATTTCGTCCAACGACACATGATCAGGATATCGCCAGCTGTCATGGCGGCGATTCCCTCGGTAGTTCTTGACCCTCCCCTCCGTCCCCATGGTAACCCTTGACTGCTGGCTGCTAAACAGCTGCCGAGATGCAGCGGGTGACTTTTGCCACTTGGCTTAGGCCGACTGTTAATGACGAGCCACCAAACAGGAGGGCTAATGCCTTTTTTACCTCCCTGATATATTCCCAGATTCATTTACACTTAAATCATCAGGTGACAGTGTTTTGAATCAGCGGGGGCTTTCTTTTTCCATCTGAGATCGCATGTGTGAATATTTCATGAGGACCCTGACTCTCTGCATCATAATGTATAAGAGTGGGTTTAAGTACTCTACGCTACAATATACAGGGAAGGTCATAGCACATTAATAATTGTCCAGATTTACGGGTTAACATACCTTGTGCCCTTTTGCACTGATGTCATACGGTTGTACATCTTAATGGGATGTGATATGAAATCACCAAAGGCCGACTGGTTCCCTTTCTGAGACACTGTGCAGACTAGTCCTGCTGTACTGGGTCTAGTAAAAAAATAAATAAAGAGCACGTATGTGGTTTACATCCAGCCAGTCTGTTTGGATGGCACTGCAGCACTGTCTGCAGGCCTTTTCTGCACATTGTGTTTCATTATTATTTCTTTTACATCTCATAAATCTACTTGATTTTCATACAAAAGCACGTAGTTAAAATTGCCTCACTGATATTCCATCTGCATAGTGATGCGGACCCTGCAGGCATAATTGCTGTACCGTGTAGATAATTACCATACCAGGAGCCAAAATGCAGATAGAACATAATCTCTATGGGTGACTCTGCCAAAATGAATTGTATGCATTGCTCTTCATTTGGATAGCCTGCAAGTCAGTGATGGACTGAGCAAAAACTGCCAGGAAAAACGTTGAGCTGAATGAGTTTTTGCTGAATCTACATTATCTACACCAGAAGTTCACCAGATGTAGCCGGGGGAGAGTCTAGTCAGTTTTTGGCAAAGGGTAGGGGTGTTACTACACTTACTGTGTTGGACTGGATTAAGCTTTTTTATTTCCACTGCCTCAGAGGTCACGGGAAGTTGAACGAAAGGTCAGCTGTGCTCCGCTGAGAAGGGCAAGAGATGGATGAAAAGGCCACGGACGATAGATGTGAATTATCGGTTAAGGGTGGCAGTGGGGAAGGGAACGAGAGAGGTGCTGGAGGGAAAACGGGTGTTAGGTAAATATTTTTTTGGGGTATAAGTTTATGGTCTGGAATATTAAAAGCACAGCAGAGGAAATGTGGTGATATACTGTTTCTGTGAAGTGTTTACTGGTAGAGGCATTTCTGGAGAGGCAGGAGCTTGAAAGTGCAAGAACAATGAGCGATGATGGAGGACTGCGGCTTCTCCTGGTGGTGTGATCCCTATGAAATAAAAATTGGAGGGAGTTGTTTATGCCATTTTTATGTGAAGTTAAAGGCGGTAATTTATGATGCAGGTTAAAGCTCGTTATAGTCGATTGCCGCGGTTGTTGAGAGCTTTTGTGCCGCCAGTTCCATAGAAACTAATTATGCTATCATTCTGCCCCCAGTCTAACCGCTCACATGCATAGTTCAAATCATTAATTCATATGCATAGACTATCAAACCATAATTCAGGTGTTCTAAGTTGGTTGACATTATTTATTCATAAAAAACCCAAAGCATGGTGGTTTTCATGGTATATAGTGAAATGTAAGTTCTC
>OMLF01034046.1:90508-101832 GCA_900302615.1 Holocentrus rufus
GACTTTCACAGATTGCAGAAGAGGTAGTTATGAAGCACTCAAAACAACACACACACACACACACACACACACACACACACACAGCCTTACAGATAGACTCCATTAGGCCTCATTTCTTAATAAATACATGAGCGCCTGAGGCGGGCATGTCAAGCACACACACATGCAATTGCAAGGCAGAGTGAGCCGTGGATGAGACGATTGAGAGGCATTGACACACAGGAGAGAGGGGGCGTGGGCAAATCAGACATAAAGATAAATGGGCTTTGAATGCAGCCCGGCTCTCCAGCTGGGCTACTCGTACAGAGCCTCTCACCTGGCTGAGGGAGGGAGGGAAGATTGAAAGCCAGCAAGGCAGATAACTGAGAGGTGTGCGAGGAAACAACAAGACGGAGTGCGTGTCTCGCCGCTGACGAGCGGAGCTACTTGAATCCGGATGCTTGTGAGGGGCGATAAAACCAAAGTAAACATCGACGGCGGCGCTGAGGCGGGCCCGCTGAACCCAAATGCATCCCTTAGTATGCATGGGTGACGAAGGTGGTGAGGGGGAACGATGTGTTCCTCGTCCTCGCAGGCGTCTCTGTTTGCTGTGTGGTCGCGGAGGGCGATATGTGTGTGGCTGGCGAAGGATGATATACATCCTCGTCATCTTTTTTATTTTTTATTTTTTTGTGGGAATCGGCAGCCGACTCAAAATGGATGATGAATGTGGAATGAAAGGGTGTAATTAACCGGTCATTATGGCAATGTGGGTCTAAATATAATGTAATTATACACCACTTGGCTCTGCCCTCACTTTGGCCCCTATAGGAAGAAAACGCATGAAACCCAAACCCTGTTCTGCCATATGTCCTTTGCAGTCCCCCCCTCTCTCTCTTTCTCTTTTCCTCTTTTTCTTTCTCTCTCTCACACACACAAACGAAGGCACGTTTTCCTCGTAACCTCCTCATACAGCCGGTTCCTCTCCCTCCGCGTCATCCCTGTCGAGGCGGCTGGGAGGTCTAGCTTTAATTGCGCGACAGACTGACAGAATAAGGATGCTGAGGGTCCAAAGTGAGAAGGTGTAACACGGGACGCATTACTTATGTATGCCTACTGCTGATAAAAAAATGAACAAGGGCCTCAATCTAAACAGCAAAGCTTATCTTCAAAAAAAAAAAAAAATCCAAGGTATGTCCTTCCGTTTGGGAAAAATGACCTATAATTCATATATAATTCCTTCTTTTTTTGTCAGTGCAAGGTGAAAATGAAAGTCTCTCAGGGGAAATGTGGGGGTTTATGCACTGCGAGAGTCCTCCGTGAGCTTTCTCCTGGAAAAAAAAGAGGGGGAGCAGATTGTTAAATCCTGCTCCCCTGATAAGTGTGGTTGGACTGCTCTGCCTCTATCTGTCTCTGCTCTTCTCCCCCTCTGCTCATTAACTCCAACAGCAGCTCCTTGGCTGAGACCAGGCCAGCTGATAGTAATCACAAGGCTGCATTGAGATGCTAATTCTCAGGGCAGAAGCGTTCCTCCTCTAATCTCCACAGACGCGGATCTGAAGAAGCATGACACAAAGCGCTAACCTTAAAAGGGGTACACCGGCAATGCATGATGCTTTGAATATGTGTGTGTGTATACATGTTTGTGCATGAATTGATAGGCTACTTTTGTGTATGTTTTTGTGCAGAGGAAATCATGTAAACTGTTCCAGAGCAGAGTTTCTTAGGGACTTATCAGTGGTTACCTTGGCAGAACCAAACAAGCTTTGTCAGCACTGGACCCTTTATACCCTGTTGACTCTGGATTTTGCTTCACTTGGGCCTTCCATGCTGTGATTATATTTACATTATTTTAACATGCCAGTTCCGTTGCGCTGGCTTTATCTGCTATCCTGTCATGTCCATATCCCCGAATTCCACAACACACCTATTCTGTCCGTGTGCATGCAGTTTTTAACGTTTTACTCACTTTTAAAGGTCCTTGAAATGTTTCCCCCGTCTCCTTGCATTTGCCAACTCTCCGCATCAGCAACCATCCAGAGCTAATTATATCAAATCACTTTAAATATGTACCTCAAATCCTTTGTGCTGTTTATGAATGCTTGTCACGGAACGCGTGAAGAACATCTTCCCGGGGCCTCCACCCCTCCTTCTCCTAACTCCTTATCGCAGGAGCGGCGGGAGTGAGCGATGCAGCGGGGGATACGTGAAGGAGATATCCGGGAGTATGGGGCAGGTCCAGATCTTTCATGCGCTGATTAACAAAAGGGTGTTTAGGCATCCCCAGTAGAGGTGCATGCGGAGATTTGCATGCTATCAGAGAGGGCCCTGCACGTCCCGCGGATAACGCAGGAGATAACGCGGCCGAATCTGCTCACGTTTCCACACTGTGGCTTCGACGACACGGGCCAGTCGGTGCAGCATGGACCCCAAAACCAGGCCAGGGCTGAAAAGAGAAAAACCAGCCGCAGCAAACCATAGCCGGAGATTATACAGTAACTCTGCCTGTGGCCTAGATTACATGTGTGACGGCTGAAGCATTCATGTTAAAATCTAAGATTCAGCACTGACATGTTGAGTCTGCATAGAAACTTTGATGACAAGAGGCATCTATTCTTTTCTCCCAAGAATACGTAACTGAAGATACCATATGTTATCTTCAGTCGAAGCAGACTCCAGCCTTTTTTTTTTTTATTCTTTATTCACAAAGCCAATGATGAAAAGCGCATGACGGAGAGAAAAAAGTGAAAGGGTATTCATTTTGTTTATGAAGTCTTCCTCTCTCCTTGCAGCCTGCCTTTTCCCATATCGTCTTTGAAAGCTTTCCTGCACAGTAGAGTGCGCCATTATGACTCACAGTAAAATCGAAAATTAATGTAGACATCACTTATGTAGTCTCTTTACCCACAAGCCATTGTAAAATTTATATATATATACTATAATTGTGTTTATGTTTGTGGTGGCAAATGTGTGAATAAAACCTGTCAATGCATGAATGCATCAGTTTTCCTGTGGCTATGTACATTTGTCCTTTTATGTGTGCAAGTGTGTGTGTGTGTATGTATGTGTGTACGCGTGCATGTGCATGTGTGTGTGCTTTTATGTGTGTGCGAATGTGTGGGATATGCTCCATCTCATGCTTTGATCCGCTGTAACTGGCTGAGTTATTTAAAAGGCTTTAAGTTCCCTCCTGGCCACATCATGCATTCATTAAAATCGAATGCAGTTAACCTGTCGCCAGGGAGCTGTTCG
The DNA here is from genome assembly GCA_900302615.1 of Holocentrus rufus. Lineage (NCBI taxonomy): Eukaryota > Metazoa > Chordata > Actinopteri > Holocentriformes > Holocentridae > Holocentrus > Holocentrus rufus. The sequence goes on from OMLF01034046.1 coordinate 93,740, forward strand.
CACACACACACACCAATATGTGTGACAGACAACAGTGGGATCACATGTTGAGGGTGTCCATTTACTTAAGGCCTAAGGAGGTGTAGCCAAGAGAATTCAATCACGTTAGATCTTGAAAGAGACGGGGAGAGAGAGAGAGAGAGAGAATTATAATGCTGATTTAAGACACTGGAGAGAGGAAAGAGGCGGGATGCAGATGAGAGGGAGGAAAGGGGGACAGATTGAATGTCAATCAAGGGACAGCCATCCATCTCTATAAAAAACATCTTTCCCATCACGATTAGCGACTGCTGAATTCCACAACTGGCTACTGGCATCTGTTTACATGCCAGAGGACATGTCCAGAGAGTGAGAGCTCCTCCATAGTCCATCAGGGACAGACTTTGTGTATGGCGTCACTTTTTGAGCCATCAGCTCATTTCTGCCCTGTGTTGCTCTGCGTCTTCAGTCACCGTCTCCAGTGCAGGAGACACTTCATAAAGTAAAGTTGGAGTTGGTGAACACGCAGGAGCCTGGGGTAATTACGGAACGGGCAGCCATCGCTCAAAGCAAAACGTCCTCTTCTGAGACTGGCTGATAAACATGCCTGCTGCTGCCTCACATCCATCTTTGTCATGCAAGAATGTGTTATCCACATTTGAGCTCGGTGCCAAACATGCCGAGCGGTGCAGCGAACTCTCCCTCTGCCTCTCACTAATGCATGGTCTCCTTCACTGCTGGACCCCTCCCCACCACACACACACACACACACGTTTGCACAGATTCCATCACGCATGCCACACAAACACAATGCACACAAACATGCACAAATAAATTTTCACACAGACATACAGTAGATAGTGCAACCTCATCTATCCATCTATCTACCCACATATATATGTGCATATAGTAGTTACTATACATACAGTTATACAGGGATGTATTGGAAGAAAACCCACCTAAAAACTCTGTTTGCTTACCATAAATCCTTATGGTATCTTGAGGGTTCATATGCAGTATATTCATGGTATTGATCATACTAAAGCTGAGCAGCGTCACCATTTATTTTTCTTTTAGGAAAGCAGCAGGGAGCGGTCATGCTTAATTAGTAGTAAGCACACAAAGCGCTTCTGTGAGAGAAATTCAGCAGCTTTCACTGTGTTTATGCCCTCGATTTCTGCATTCCAAAACCAAACACCCGCCCAGAATTTATCTCTCAAAACACAGTCCTTAACATCATGAACCAATCAAAGAGTTGGGCTGGTCCACTTGTTCAACTAGTTAACGCTGACACTGACCTTGAGTCTTCACATGCCATGATTGCATGAGGCCAATTATTAGTAATGAGAGGAGCTGGTTCAGTCAGGAAACTCTCGACGGGGCATCAACTGATTGGTCTTCTGACTAGTGCAGTTTTCAGAGTCAACCGATCATCATCACACTCCCTTAATTCAAACACATTTAAATAACACGTCAGCTTATGTTGAGAGGTTTCTCCTCTAGCTGCCCTGCCACTGATTCTCTGTGCAGCAATCGAAGCTTAAACCCACCTCCTTCCCAGCTCCACCTGCCTGGATCTCTTTTATGTTCTATGGTGGGGATTGTATTTATTCCTGCAAAATATGTGCAGCAGCTATTTATGAAACCAACATGTATATCCAGCAGTTAAAAGCAGATCGAGTCCACCAAAATCAGATCCACTGTCATGCCTCACCAATAAATAAATATACATGAGTTGTCCTGATTGAATTATTTTAATAAATAGTAGTAAATAAGCAAACTGCCCCTGCATTGCCGTCGATATCAGATGCAAAAAAGAAGAAAAAAGAGATAGATAGAGCTCGAAATTTCAACGAATTCATCAGTTGAGTGGGAGCAAGTGGTAGCAAATGTTGCTTGCATTCTTTCATTTGGTAGCTAATTTAGCTGGCCTTATGGAACTGACATTCAGTATATGTCAGTCTGTAATCCTGTTTGCCAATGAGTCGTCGTTGGTAGAAATCCATAATGAAGCCTAGAGGAGCAGGTAAGTGGGGTCGATGGTCGCTAGTGGTGACAGTCTTTCTCTTTCTGCAGGCAGAGCCAATGGATGTTTTTGAAATGCTGTTGCAAGGCTACAGCCATTCCTCAACATTTAGAGAATTACGAAAGGTGCACTATGCAAAATAGCCAAGGGCTGATTTAAGCGAGGTTGTTTAAATTCAACTGATAAAAGTGGATTAAAGCACATAATTTGATGTTTGAGTCTACATGATTCTCATCATCCCCACTCACTCATAGATTATGAGCTTTTTTTTTTTTTGTCAGTTGAGTCTCGAAGGTCCTCAGCCCTCAGCAATTTTGCGTAGTGTACCTTAACTACTACTTTAAGTACAAATGTAAGTTACATGAAGATAGGTTCTTTTAAAGGTGCACCACGCAAATTGAGGGTTGGTTGAAGTGAGGACCATTTAGCCTCAACTGACAAAAATGTGGGATAAGCAAAGAAACAGGCTGACAATGAGAACCATGTAGACACAACTTCAACTTTAATGCTTTATTACACAATTTTTATTAGTTGAGTCTAAACAGTCCTCACTTCAGTTGTCCTGTTTGCATAGTGCAGCTTTAAGAGACAAAAACATGAAATATTGACTTTTTCTTGTTGATGGAAGTTTGTTTTATGATTACCATCACATGGAGGTTTTAGGTTACCTACCTTTTGCTTTCCCATTACATTCCAAAAAGCATGCATAAATATATGCAAATACACACACGCACATACAAGCACAAACACACATGATGATCATCATCTCAGTGGAAGGAGTCAGAGTCTATGTGATGGCATCAAGTATAAGGGGGAGCAGGTGTTCAGCTCTCTCGGAGGAATGAGAGAGCTGGAGATGGTGGCTGAGAGAGGCCCCTGTCACCGCCCCCTCTGCTGCTATCCATCTATCTATTTTTCCTCCTCCTCTCTCACTTTGTTTCTCCATTCAGCTCTACTCCTCCCATCTCCTTGTTCTCTTAGTTCATTTCTTCCCCTTTTGGCTTTTCTTCTTCCTACTCAGCGCTCTATCATCCTTTATCTCCTTTTGTGTTTTTCTCTCTGGATTCATCCCTCTCCTCATCCCCCTTCTGTTATGTTCTTTTCTTAATTCATTTCACTCTTTTTCTAAATCTCCATGTTCATTCAGCTGGGTTCCTGCTGTATGCTACTGCCCCCAAGGCCAACTAGCTCTCAAATTCACTAATACCCCATTCTCTTATCACAAGCATGCAGGCACATACACACTCACGCACACACACACACACTAACATGTACTGTGTATATGTACATATGTGCATATGTTTGTGCATACAGATGATAGAAAGTCTGTTAACGTTCCATTTAACTTTATTTACAACACACAGTAGCATATGTTCCATCCATAACAGATGTACCCACTTTACAGTTTACAATCCTGCATGATTTCCCAAGATCACAGGGGTCTCCGACAGTCAGACCTTCAAGGAGGCTGAGAGCATCTCATCCTCAGAACAGCCCGCAGTCAGCTCGAGTTCACAGAGAGGTTTGGCCATGAAAAACATTTAAAATGCTTCCACTGTGCATCACATCAAAATCTCACAAAAGACTCCACATTGAGCACAATCAATATATATGGTGATCTTCATAATGATTTGAGTCTTGTGCAGGACCCCTGATGGCACATATCCAGCACAATTCAAGTGCTGGGACTGTGATTTGTGCATGCGCTGGTGAGTAACTGATGATGATGATGATGATGATGATGATAGGGGGGGGTTTGAGTAACGCAGTGACTCCACAATGCTATGGCAGGCAGCCTCAGGATAGAAGTGGCCCGTTCTCACAGATCTGAGATCAATTTATCTGCCTCGCATAGTTGAGTGGATCAAATTTGCAGAACTGCAGTGGTGCATTGATTAGAAAGCCAAGAGCTGAGGAGCTGTGCGACTGAGCAGAACACATAGTGTACATTACATATCCACAAGTAAGCTCACACCTTGTTACATTGATTAGACTGCATGTATGTGAAAATATTAGTCAGTATAAACAGTTTGAGGAATAATACTGCTCAAAAGGTGACCCAGCCCTCTTTAAAAGCAAAGCTTTGAGTGTGTAAAGTCTTTGTCGGAATATATCTAAGAAAAGTAACAATCTTCTGTTGTTTGCATTTATTGCACACCACAGTGTGAGTCCAGGCTTCATATTGTCTATTGTCTGTATAAACCCCTGAAACACGTATGCATGTCTTTGCTGTGACCAGTGTGCAGCTGTGGTCATTGTTTATCAAATGCACCAGGTGTGAGAGTCCACGGCCTCCCATTTGATTCTCCTGGCTCTCCCGCCCCCCTCAGCAGCTGAGGATCTTGATGAAGGCCCGTCTGAACTCGATGTTGAAGGTGGTGTAGATGATGGGGTTCAGGGCACTGTTAACGTATCCCAGCCAGGTGAAACCACTGTAAAGCGCAGGAGGCACGTAGCATGTCCTGCAGTGGGTGTTCAGAATGTGAGTCACAAAGAAGGGCAGCCAGCAGATGAGAAACACCCCTGGAGCGGCCAGAGAGCAGAGAGAGAGAGAGAGAGAAAGAGATGGGGAGTTGAGGGTGTAAGTGGGACAAAGCGCAGGTATAAAACAAAGTAAAGTGAAAAGGCAAATAGATGGTACAAAGCAAATGTGGGAATTAGGACAATGAGTGTGTACAGTAGAGGGGGAAGTAGGAGAGGAATATGATTTGAAAGTGTGACGGAAGCAGCATGAGAAGAAAGGAGAGAAAGAGAGAGAAAACTCATGTTAGTGATTCATAATTAAAATATTCCCTGCTTTTGGTTCCTAATTAACCTGTACTGTGTGTGGAATTCACATCTAAGTCTTAAGGTCACTTGATACACCCAGCGGCAGGCAACTGGGCTGAGTCCACCAGCAGGGTCTAATGGGTCTGATGTTTATTGTGAATACAACTATCCTGGGGCATAGTTGGAGCACATTAAATTCATGGGCTGGAACTGGGTCACAACACCGTGAAAAAACATCGGTCAGCCGGGCAGCGAGCCGGACCGGGATCATCTGGTGCGTATCTGCCGCAGTTTTCTCCCCCACGGAGCAGACACCTCTGATTACAATATTGTTAGTGAGAGCTGCACTCTGCCTGAGCTGGCCGGAGCTGGCAGGACCAGGCCAACAGCAACCTGGCTGATAATTGGAGCATGTGGAAGCTGTGTCAGGTGCTACAGCATGTGTCTGGACACATACTGTGATCCCAAGGCCAGCCAGATGTCTTGACGTTTCAGCTTGATTCACTGCAGCTCCACGGAAACAGCAAATGAACATGGGATAAACAAATGTACTGGTCGCATCATAGACAGGCCGGTGTGCACTACAGGTGACCAGCTGCTGCAGTAAAGCTTATGAATCTATTTCTGTGAGGAGCACACACAAATGTTTTGCAGAGGGACACAGGAAGGATTTAACCAAATAATCCAATAGAGACGGTTTGTACTCACCGAGCACAATGGCCAGCATCTGCGTGGCCTTCTTCTCCCGCGCGTGCATGCTCCTGAACCGCGGCTGGTTAGAATGGGAGCGGGGGAGGGGCTTCAGGGCCGTGTGTGTGCGCCCATTGGACAGCTCCTTCACCTCGCAGCTCCTCCGAACAGGAGGCTGCTCGTTCTGCTTGTCGTCCTCTGCCTCCTCGTCCTCGGCCTGCTCCTGGTCCAGCTCAGTGCGGCCGCAGGAGGCGTGGCTAATGCTGCAATAGTTCTGTGTGTCCACCGGGGGCAGCAGGGAGTTCTCCACAGGGCCCGTTTTGGGGCGTTTACGCCATAGGCACACTGACAACAGGTGGGGCTTGGGGGGCCCCGGGGCCTCCACACTCTCCTGCTGGGACAAATGACATACAGTAAGAGCAAAATACCTTAAGATTAGCATATAGGCAGTGTCTATTATAAATCCATGCTTCTCAGCCTGTGGATCAGGATCTGGCATGGGGATGTGAAATCATTTTGGAGGGTATAGAATAAGAAGAATTGATGCTTTTTCCTAAAATGCTGAGTAGTCTTCAGCGTCTTGGTCTGTAAAAATTAATTAGATGAAACAATCTGAAAAGGCAAAGTCATAATTTAGTTGACCTGTTCACCACCTCTGCATACCAAGGTGCTGCCGGCATCGTTTCCTATTAAGGGGTCACACTCCAACAAAGGTTGAGGAGCGCTGCTCCAGCTAATTATTCACACACACACATCTGAGACACCCATCAGATTCGTGTGTACGATGGCGTCTGACAGCCAAATCCGGATAGCTACTCTCTCAGGGTAAAATTAGAGCCTGGTACACACTCCGTGTTGTAAGTGGTTTGTGGGTTATGCAGGTGCTGGAGTGACGAATACACTCTGACAGCCACAGACTCTGCTCTGCTCACCAGTAACCAGGTGACAAAAGGAACAAGCCATGGTTCAGAATCGTGATTTTTGGCTCTGTCTCAGAGCTTTGGGATACAGCACAGCGGAACAGAACACAAGCACGCATGAACGTACAAAACACACGGACAGACCCACGTGAAAAGATAAAAAAAGGAACTGCCATGCATGCCACTATATCTGAACATGCCAACACAGCCAACAAGAGAGTTAGTCAGGCATTCGATGGTGCGGTATGCAGCCAAACTGCAGCATAAAAAAATCATAAATCTCATTTTAGTTGAGAATAAGACCCTGTGATTTAGAGCTTCTGATTCCATCACATTGCCAGAAGAATGGGTAAATGCATCGGAGTACAAAATCACTCCTTCGCACTCGGTCTGAAGCCAAAATGACGGCTTTGCTTAATACCTTTGAATTTAGCATGCATGTCTTTATTTGTTTATGTGGTGTAGAAGAATAAGACTGCAATGAAATTTTTTAGACAAAGACCTAATAGAATTTTAGACAAAGGCATTTTAGAATTTTAGCCATCATGGGCTTGTGTTCAAATCGTGTTTTTCTCTGGCGGAAAAAAATGCTGTGCATGGGTTTTGTGTCTATGACAACGACATCACCACTCTAACCACCATTGTATGACTTGGTTGTTGCAAAGTTACAGCTATCACCTGGGTGACAACAAGTCCCAGGCTGACGAGTCCCGCACCGTCTGATAGATGATTGGTTGCCTGAAAAGGAGCAACAGTGACGACACCAGCACCTTTCTGAAAAGTTCAGCGATTTTCAACTAGAAGAGCTCAGCCCACTGGCACAAAAACAGTTGGAATGCTCTGGAAAAAGACACTGGGTGCAGCGCTTTTTCTCTAGGCGACCACATGCTGTTGCACATGCTCCTCATTGGAACAACTGAAAAAGGATGCTTGCGCTCAGAAAAAAATAAAAACAAGGTTTGGACACAAGCCCTAGAATTTAAACAAACACCATTTAGAATTTCAGACAAAGACCTTTTAAAATTTTAGACAAAGACCTTTCAGTACTTTAGACAATAATTCCTTTATGAATTTTAATTAATGGTAAGACCTACCACTTTAATCTTGATAGGTGACAGGTCTTGCTTCACTTTGGGAGTCTCTTCTTGTAGACAGGTTTCCTAGGTACACATGGGATCAGAGGTAAATATGACAAATTTTAAATAGGACAACCTACTCATCGGTCTATGGGGTAAAAAATCTTTACCATCCACTTGGAAACTAAACGGTTTATTTCTCTACTGTGTCCCAGAAACAAACTAAACAGAGAACTGCTTGAGGTCCTCATGTAGTCTGCTCTGTATTCAGTGAGCTGTACTCCTGAGCCAAACTCTGTGTGACTCATTTTAATTTCACTGGAGAAAAAAAAGACGGCCCCCTTTGAAATGAAGACAAAAACGAAAGCATTTTCCCCCATATTAAATGTTTCCTCAGCTGACTGAGTTGGGGTCTTATTATGAGATTTGAAAACTCTATTCCATTATGACTCTCTCAGCCTGAACACCTCGGGGCTTGGATCATACAGCTGGTGTCTATATTCATGGATAAGGTCCAAAACTGAGACTCAACCCAAACCATCCATAAGAAAATATGAAAAAAGCGATAACTGTGAAACAAAAAAAAAAAAAAAAAAAAAAAAAAAAAAGAAAAAAATTTTTTTTTGAAAATTC
>OMLF01034054.1:8535-34949 GCA_900302615.1 Holocentrus rufus
AGGCTGACAGAGACAGTGGAGCTGCTGCAGACGCAGGCGGAGGAGTTGCAGCGTCAGGTTGAGGAACTGAAGACCAGCCCCTCTCAGCCTCAGAGGCCTCCTCAGAGAGAGAAGTGTCAGCCTCGCAGCACGCAGAGCATCTCCTGTCTGAAAGAGCTGCACAACACACTCCGGTGAGGACACACACCAGACAAGTGCACCAGCCAAAATGCAGTTTCAGATACAGATATTACACAGCAGGATATAGGCTTAGTCCAGTTTGCGTGTATTTACAAAAGACAAATTCAGAGACTATTCTGTATAGGAATATAATGAGCACCAGTGCCACCTGTTACTGAATGCATCACCAGAAACGACCTTCACTAAGTATTTTCAGGTCTTGATCCTATAACACAGTGGTTTTCAAAATAAGGGGCTTCCAGGGGGTCCTCATCAAAATGAGGAATACTTTAATTTCATACCAATTTAATTTACGGGAAGCTGTTACGATAAATATGCACGACTGATGGTTTTAATATGATGTTTCAATCTCATCACTTTGAATTTATTTGTTAATGTTCAAGTATGACTTATAAACAATTTAATACTTAAATCAAATTATGTTTTCATGTAAGGGCGAAATCACTTCAAATAGGGGTCCACGGCTTCATGAAAGTCAGCTTGGGGGTTTGAAAAGCGTGACAATAACACATCACCTTTACATGAGGACGGATATTTTGGCTCTGTTACTGATCTGGAGGCTGTTTGTAAGCCCTGTCTTGGAGATGGGACGCACCAAATCCTCCCGCAGGTCCTCTTGGCATTAGTCCTGCTCTGTGCGTGCTAATCCCCCTTGCTGGCAGCGGGACGAGGTCTTCTACCTCGGGGCGGCTCTACCCACAAAGCACCACGCTGCGTTGTCTTCCTCTCAGGCCGGACTGTCTTCTGTTGTTGTGCTTTCTCTCTCTCAGCTCAGCGTCGCTCTGCGTAATCCTGTTAGGGCTGCTCTCTCTCATTATCCAGGTCAGGGCACGGAAATCAGTCTGATAAAGACGGAAGATAAACACGACGCAGCTCTGTACTGACCAGCCTGAACAAAGCACCGGCCTGGATGAGTCTGCGAAGCCTGAGGGGCAAAGTCCCAGCTGGGGGAAGGGGGGGCGTCAACACAGCCCACTACCTCTGTCTGAAGTCGATATTGATCCTTCACCTAATTGCTAATCTTCTTAGCCCTGCTGATACCTTCTTGATTCTTCTTATAGTGTTGTTAGTTTTGTCCTGTTCTCATATCTGTTTTTAGATATGGATTTTTCTTATTTTTTTTTGACTCCCAGCCCTCCGTTTCCCCTCGTGGCTCTTTTGCTGCACAGTCATCGGAAATAAGAATCTGCTGTCGATTCGCATGTCACACTTTGCACTCGCAGTGTCATGGAGTTGAACCTGGCTCCTAACCTTTGGACCTTTGTTGTCATCGTGTCTTGCTCTCTCTCCCTCTCTCTCTCTCTCTCTCAAGCTGTTTTCTGTAATTTCCTGTCACGATCCACTGCACATAGCAAAAAATAAAAATAAAAAAGTCATAGATAAAATCGCTGAAATAATTGGGCAATGGAGCCTTTACACAGTCTGGAGGCATGGAAAGTACATTTGATCATGTTTAGCTCGTGAAAAATTAGGGAATTACACAAAAGCATGTAAAGTATGAAACTACATTTTTTCAGTCCTGATGCAAACATTTCTGTATTTGTGTATCCATTGGTATTTCACATTGTGAGATTTGTACCTGTGAAGCATAATCATTTATAGATTGATAAGGCCTTTATGAAAATGCAAAATCTTCAAATCCAGTCAGAAATCAAAGTCTGAAAGAAGTGAATGGGGAAACCAGTAGAAACTTCTGTGTAGTTGATAGAGCTGTATTGCAGAAGCAGCATCACTGTATCTCATCATCCCTGTTCTGCGACACTGCACAGGCACGCTGACTACGATTCGGATGAGCCTTTAGACGAGCCCGCGGTGCCCTCTGACCTCTCGTGGCGCGAAGAGGAGCAGGCGTCTCTGCGGCGGTCTCTGCGCTCCCTTCAGACCCAGTTTGCCGGAGAGCGCGCTCGGAGGGAGGAGGCGGAGCGAGAGGCCGACCTGCTGGCCGGAGAGAACGCAGCGCTGGAGCAGCAACTGGCCGGGTTGGAGGGGTGTCAGGTGCGTCCCCAAGTCCCTCTGTCTCTGTCACACACACACACACACACACACTCAGTGCCCAGGGCCCAGTGATTCATGTAATAGACCAGCAGGTCTTGACCTTATCAAGTCTTCAGCTTTATTTGTCCCAGATGGAGCAATTAGTTTGGAAGCAGTTGGATGAAAGAGACTTTGACATGCAAGTACAGAGAGTATTTTTGCTGTCAGGGGATGACCTCGTGGATCATTTTAACTTCTTCATAGTCTAGTCTTTAATGGATTGCGAAAATGCACAGTTGTCAAGCTTCAAAAGAAGACTGTGATTATGAAACTGATATTTAGAGATGAAAGGTGCTGCTGAATTTAAAGTGCAGCAGTGTTGCATTTATCCCTCTCCCTCTTATTTCATCCCTCTCTGACACAATCTCATCCTTTTTGTCTCTTAAGGCTCGAGTAGCTGAACTGGAGTGTGAGGCTGAGGAGCTGCGCCAGCTCTGGCGGGCAGAGTCCTCCTCCCGATCCGCCCGGCGAGACGCCGCCCGCAGCCTCCTGCACGACTCCGTGTTCCTCCACCCCGACGACGAGGGCGAGGCAGAGGCGACGGCGGCGAAAAGCCCGTTCGTCCTGAAGCGCTGGGACAGTGAGAGGATGATGAAGGTGCCGCAGGTGCCCGACGTCCCCGACAGGTTCTACGACCACGAGCGCTCCTGCGTGCGCCGTGCCGAGGTGGTGAAGTACCGCGGGATCTCGCTGCTCAATGAGGTCGATGCCCAGTACAGTGCCTTGCAGGTGAAGTACGACGAGCTGCTGCGGCGCTGCCACCTCGGGGGGCCGGAGAGAGAGCAGGACGGGCAAAGCCACAAGGCTGTCCAGACCGCCACGGCGACCTCGGCCTCCTCCGCGTCTGTTTCCCCCGGCCACGCCCAGATGATGCAGGACTTTGGAGACGAGTTTCACCAGCCGGAGTACAAGGCACTGTTCCAGGAGATTTTCACCTGCATTCGGAAAACCAAAGAGGACCTGATTGAAAACAGGGGAAGATCCCCAGCTGGTGAAATGGTGCCTCTTTTGCATTAATTTAACAAACAGACCCAGTGTGGGACATTTCTGAGCAAACCGAGCAAATCCTGATCTGATGCAATTCAACATTTTGAAATCAAATTCACAGCAAGGGGGACTAGTTTGTGAAATGAGAAAAACTGCAAAATTATTACAGACTTTCAAGCCAGTTCAAGTGTCCAGGAGTGTAGCTGACTGCTGTCCAGAGGGTTTTCTAGATGAATAAGAGTGATGCAGAAACTATAAGAAGGCCTAAACCACCAGCTCATATGTCTAATATGGCTCTTTTTTTGCATAGAAACACCAGTGCCTAACGCCGTCTTGACTGTACAATCACTCTACCTCACTGACACGGCCCTGTTCAGACCACCGTAGACAAGCTCCTCAGAAACTTCTTTGATACAGCACTGGTTAAAAAAAAAAAAAAAAAAAAGACGATAATGCATCAGTAATTTATAAGCTGCATCCGTTATTTATTTCATTGTTTACCGAGCTCCTAGGATATAACCTTATATGCACCATTTTTTGTCAACTAGAAAAAAAGTAGCCATCGTTTACCGGACCTGTGAGAGCAACCGACTAAGATCGATCAACTTCAGCTGCAGCTAGAAACCGACTCTCATTTATATTTGGTGATTCAATTTATATGACTAGAACCAAACCTTGGTGATTTATGGTGCTCAAACAATAGGTTTCCTGTAGTTGTAACCCGTCTTCCTCAAGGTTGCTAACGTAATGTATGATCAGTTTAGCTGACTGTGATTGAATGTTGTAGTAAAGGGAAAATCTGAAGTTTACCAAAATACTTCTGTATGTAATGCGTATCTATTAGCAGGTAACTTGTAAAGCCATGTATTTTAAGAGGCTTCTGCACAAAAGCAGCGGTCGGTGCGTCGCTTTTGCTGCCTATCGTTCGTGTCCTTGTCATGCTTGAGAATGTGCACCTAGCTTGTAGATATGACTGTAAAATCACGTTGAGATGCACTTTAGACTTGCACAGAGATTATCACCGCTCTTCTGACACTTTATATTGCTAAATGTAGGTAGTCCAGCTGTGACGTGCTACTGTCTTAATCCTAATCAAGACGTAAATAATCTGCAGAATGTATGTTTTTACCTGCTCCATGATGTTGCCACATGCTCATATTATGCTGAGTCATAAAAAAGAAAGCTGAGATAGAAAGATGGTGTCTTTGTTCTGTTCATTCAGACAGGTCGTAAAATATCACGATGATTTTTATTAGGTCAGTCCGTGACAGCATTAATCATTGATGCCCGTTCGGAAATTATGTTTATCTCATCAGATGTTATAAAAAGACTGATAGCAGCTGTCCAGGCCCAGTGCGTCAGTCATCCTTAAAAATAAAACTGACCAAAGGAGAACCATTAACTTTTGAAATGAGGTAAAATGAAACTTCATTGATGCCTTTGAGGAAATTAGGTTGTTATAGCAGGAAGTATTAATAGCATACAGGAGGGAAAATAGAATCTAAACATAGAAGCAGAATATAAACACAACAAATTGAAGGTAATACTGTGTAAATGTTTCACACATTAAGTGGGAGGTTAATGTGGATTAGAGCATTATTAAGGTAGAAATGTAGCCCAAGTTAAAGAGACTGTAATTTATTTGTTATACTGATGGTTCAGTGCATAATTTATCACTGCCTGAAGGATCCTGTTTGCAGTTGCTTCGTCTCAGACTGGGTTCATGTAAGGCGGGGTGTCTCTTTGTGGATCTGGAATTTTCACGGCTGTTCAAACAGAAGATTCCCAATTTGCCATGAATTTGCTTCTCTCTCCAAACTAAATCCGATGTTTTAATCGGATCGGTTATGCTCTCAAATACTCAGACTATGAAAAATCTGATCCCCAAAAAAAGCCCTCCAGGAGAACAATCAGATATGAGCTGTATATGCATGATTAGAGAATTAGATTTTCTCAGTGCATGTAAATGTTTCAGGACATCTAACTCCAGATGAAAAGGACAAAACACACTAGAAACTTGACATTATTTATTGAGCAATATATAACAAACCAATGAAAAATGAGGGCTATAACTGCATCCACTGAGTTATGTGCAGACATGAGAAATCCTTAATTTAGCTGTAAATGTGGAATGCTTCACTGAATTTCCCCGGTCATGAAGGTCTTAATAATCTTAATCTAAGGTAATTCAGAGGGAATCAAAGTATTGTGAGGGGAAAAAAGAAAACATGTCACTGTCCCTGTAATTCCTTAGGTGAACAGGTGGGAGTTTGTCCTGAATGCCTTATGAGGCAGAGGCACTTGAGACCCAGATAGCAGCACATGGTGACACACCAGTGTATCCATAACAATTTGCCCTTTGCCCAGATGACAGTCCAGTGCTGGTGCTGGACCAAGATCCACAGTCCAAGGACTCCGAACAGTTATAATGACAAGGTGTGGTAAAGCAGGAGACAAGTCTGTTCATTTCCCCTCCTATTATAATGGATTAGATCCAATTACTTCAATACAATGTTGCTCAGCAGAGTATGAAGACAAACCATTATTCCAAATTGCATCTTTATTGGCTATCATCAAATCAATCACTCAATTTTCTTTCATAACAGAAAAACCTAGTTGAAACCCTGAACGTTCAAGCGTTTGAATTCACATTTTCAGATTTCACAGGGTGTCGTATTTCAACACGTTTTCAACTTAACATGATAGAAAAGGTGGAAGAGCTACATTTGATGCAGCAGATCCATGGTGTCAAGGTGAGCAGCACGGGATAATTTTATTTCATACTGATTGCCAAACACATCAATTCACTCAGTTCCTTCAGTTCTGTTACAGTGGCATCACGACATTTGAGCCGTTTGCTTGTTTTTCCAACATCTATGGGAGCAGCATCGTTTGACATTTTAAGAGCATCTGTCTTTTCCTTTTTCTCTGCCACAGGCTTGTTGATCCAAGCCCATATGAGCCAGGCACAACTTTGATATAAAGCCTTTACATTTGGCCACATTGTAAATGAGGCTGTTGTATTATCCACCCTATAAACTTTTGTGTCTACTGAGGAGTAGAATATTTTTATATTCAGCTCTTTAGAATAACTAAGAAAACTGTTTTAAGTTAAGAGTGAAAAAACAAGATCGCTTCTTTTTAAATATTCTAACCTTAAGGCCTTAATCCGGGTTCATCCTGTGAGTGACTGGATACAAGATAGATAAGTGTTTTGCTTCTGTCAGTTGTCACAAACCAGGAGAAAAACCAAATGACTCTGAACCGTGTTCTCTCAAAAGTGAATCTTGAGTCAGGTAAAAGTTTAATCCCCCCCCCCAAAAAATAAAAATTAGGTCATAAATTCAAACTCCTCTATTGTTAAACTGTACACATCGCTATTTTTCAGGTTTTTTTCCCTCTCGCACTCGCAGCTCCTAGAGGGAGCAGGTCAGGAGTTCACAACAGAACGCTTGTGAAGGTCAGGATGACTTCAGGAGAAACAAGAAAAGCTTCATGATCTGAGCGGAGCAGACGGCTGACATCTTTGTCCTCCAAATCCCCCGCCCTGAGGGCTGGGGGAGCTGTGATTGGCTCTTTGTCTCTGACTCCTTGTCCTTCCCAAGCAGAGCCCTCCCACTAGGCTCTGGGGAGAGGATTTGATTGGCTGATGGTGAACACAGGGGGGGCGGCGCGCTCTCAGTGTCAGGACTGTATCGTTCCCTTGAGGTACCACATCCCTGTGCGGCTGCTGCAGCACTCCTGCAGGAACAGGAACAGGAGCAGGTTAGATCAGCAGGTTACAGGACGTCCCACCACCCCCAGAGCCCACGGGTGCAACCTCAGCCGAGGACTTCAAACCAGTGAACGTCACTTGTCTGGAGCCTCAGGTTACAATAGGCACTTTTTAAATTCTCTTAACTAATTTTCTTAACAGCTGATCCCTAGCCCTTAAGAAAATTAGTTTAACATTAATTACTGTAGCATTAGCTTTGAGCAGCCTTTCCCTACTGTGTTGCAGCTCCACTGAATTTTATTTAATGATGATGGCTATGGATGGACAGATATATCAGACTATTGGTATCAGCTGGTATCAGTTTGATCCTAAGCCCAATATTGTTTTAACTGTCAATATTTGGCTGTTTGTTAAATTGGCACTTGTGTCTGGTGTCACTTAATGCTGCTGTAAAATTTGCAACAGAGTAAAATTAACAAGGTCTTTATGTAAAAAAAAAAAACAAAAGTATGGATTTCCTTTAACTGCCGGGTCCGTTGCCAAATCTCTTCAATTTTGTCTCGCACATTCATGACCCCTAGACAAAGAGCCACATTGATCTTGGTGACCCTGTGACCTGAACTCCAGTGCTGCCATTGGGCCAAATTTTCCATTTGGGAATGCAAGAACAAATTTGCTGTGACAGCACGTCTAGTTATATTAAAACAGGCCCGCCTGAAAAAACTTCACCTGCATTTGCGTTCAGATTCTTAAAGAAAACATCAGAATTGGCCGTTACAAGTGGGATGTGCTGTGCTGTACCTCACACTATGGGCTGTGGGGTGATACAAGCTGTGAATATAAACTGGTGCTGGAATGACTCACTCAAGTCACTCAAAAATTAACATGATCACTGAGTAAATACATTTTAAGATAATATTTAAATGGAATCCAACTAGCAGTCTCTCTCACCCTGAGCAGCCGGTCGATGTCTGCCTTTGAGACGTTGTCTCCAAACTCCTGGGCCAGTCTGGCTTGCACCATGTTCCTCTTAACCCCGTAGTTCTTACTGAACAGCTCAAAGAGAAGCCGACGGTACTGCAGGGAGGAGGGAAACAAACGCACCAAAGAATATGTGTAAGCAAACAAGCAACACAAAAAAAAGAGTGCATATTCATCTGTACTTTTTGAAATCTGCAGTGATCTTTTGTTTGAGGGGTGCATGGAGGGAAGTGTTTTAAATATCTAGATGATGACAAAATGAGGACTGAAGAGCTGTTTTGCACCTCAGAGTGCTCCTGTGCTTGTGGCTCTTGCAGTGTTTACCTTGTCAAACGTGTCTCCGGTCTCCCACACACCAAACACTTTCTGTTCATCAGGCGCTGCTGTGCTCTGAGCAGGAAACTGAAGGCAGAACAAAACAAAACAGTGAGGTAGCCTCGGGTTAGAAGGGGCTGCTTTAGACCAGAGAGCTGCCAATTCAAATCCCTAGACAACGTAAGAAAAAAAAAAAAACATGCAGGGAGGGCAACAAACTCTTGTTCTCCCCTCCCTCCACAACCACTGTACACTTGACTGAAGCACTTCACTGCTCCAGTAAAGCAGGTCAGTGGGCAAAAGATGGAAATTGTAATTCTAAAAGGGACAATTGGGGCAGGATAGTAAAATAGCATGCATGCTTAGCAAACCATAACCATAAAGGCAAAACAACTGTTAACTGTGGACTTTGCAACATGTATCCTCTTCCATATTATAGCAAATGAATTATAGGACCTTTCCTGTCATATTGCTCTCCATCCTACTTAGGCCGCTATAAATAGTCCCGTCTCTCTGTATATTCTGTCTGATCTCTTGTCCGCATGCCAAGTCAAAAACAAGAACAGGCCAAACACTGCTGTGATGACCAGAAGGACCCAAGCTGTGCCCTCCAAACCAGGATTAGCTCTTCAGACACAACCCAGTGACTCAAAACTGATCTACAGACAGCGCAGCACCTCCCTCGATCTGTTTAAGGTTAAGTTAAGGGCATGTCACCTGACTCCAGATCTGCCCGACTTTGTAAACCTCCTGCAGGATTAACCCCTTACTGAGGCAGTAATGGGCTTTGCTTCTAGGCCAGTAATCTGTTGCATAACAAAGTTGGCGTCAGGCCATGCCCTTAACCACGCCTTCTAAAATCCTCTAAGGTCCAGGACGCAGATGGGATGTGACCTCAGCCAGACCAGGGCCGCTCCTGAAACCCTGCAGGAGGCCTGTTCGCTTAGTAAAACAAGAGGGTGTGGCACAGCTTACACCATTATCAGCCCTAATAGCAAACAAAAACCACAATGAACACTTCTGGTCTCCAGAAAAACACACACCTGAAGAAGAAAGGTAACAGTGACAAATGACAAACTAATTCCATTAACAGTGCAAACAGCAGCCTTGAGGGGTGTAACAATTCACTGCATCGATGCTTCAATTAAATTCTGCTGATTCAACTGCATTGATCTGCTAAAAGTAATAAATAGAATGAATCACTCTGACTTCGGCCTGAATCAATATGAAACACGCTGAATAGTTCAGCTCTTAAAAAAGACCCAACAATGTGATATTAAAGAAATCTATAATTCTTTTTCACATTTCAGAATAAAAAAAACGATATTCTCCCATTATTGCACATTTATGGATATAAAGTTTATGGACATGAATGATTGAAATGTTGACTGTAATCATGGTTTTCAATCTCCAATCAAATTAAATCGTTCTAAGAGAGAAAACTTGTGCTTAAATTGGATGCATCAAACTGTTACGCAAAGATCCCCCGAGCAGCCACACAGTCCAATTACAGAGCACAAGCCGACGTGCTACACAGAGTAGTAGAGTGCAAAAACACAGTGGCATCAGGTTCCTTCTAGATTGGGGAACCTGAGAGGCGCAGCATTGCTTCACTGCACCCTCTCAGAGAACAAAGCCATCACAAGCAGAACGACCGTTAATGCCGTTACTCCGTCTTGAGAAAGCCGATACCTGCGTGTAAGCAACCGAGCAGCGCCTACACACATAAACACCTCATTCAGCCCCCACCCGTAGTTTCCAGCTCTTAAATCAAGACAAAGGAGTTTGTAATCTCGGTGTATCAAAACCCCTCCACAGGTGAAACAGAGGATTATTCTACCTGCTTGCTGTGTCTTTACATCTGCCTCTGTCTTAAAGATACAAAGAGACTATTGTTTGGAGATGAGGGACATGCATGAAAACTTATAGGTTTTTAATAGCTTTTTTCACTTAGCTTACTTCCATTTTTCTCTATGCTCTTATTCCTTTGTGCTGTTGTAATCATGTCTCTTGCTTTTATTCTGTTTTTATTTTCTTAACAGACTGAAGCAGTTTGTATTCTTTAATTCAGGGCTGGGGGATATTCTATTATATCGTGATATGAGACGGGGTGTCATCTGGGATTTTGAGCATTGTTATTATGTGATATGGCATAATTGTTCCTGGTTATAAAGGCTGCATTACAGTAAAGGGGTGCAATTTACTGAGCTGCTCTATTATTTGCCTCTGCCCGCTTGATCTACATTACTAATGACTGTTTAAACAAAATCACTTATGTGTAAATATCTTATGAAAGCATCAATAGTCACCCCTGCAATATACTGATATTGAGGCATTCGGTCAAAGATATCATATTTGATTTATAATCTGATGTATAATCCACTGCAGATGAGCTAGAGTTGTAAATCCAAACCCTTGGGAATCCTACATTTTGAAAGTGAAAGCTGTCCTGCCTCAATACTCACAGGCACCAGTATCTGTTTGCATTGGCTGAGCAGTATGGTGTCCTGTAGCAGGCGGTCAGAGACGGAGCTGAAGAGGCTGTGCCCGGCCGGGAACGAGGCCAGGTGGAGGTTGAACAGCCTCTTCAGCTCGCTCAGCGTCAGCACGAAATGCTTCCTGAAAGTCTTGGACACAAACTCCCGCAGCTCTGGGGTGGACGAGGTGGCGGGGCTCCCTCCGTTCCCGTTGGTGTGGTCGGAGACGGGGGACATGGAGCCGGGGTAACCGTTGACGGAACCGTTGGGGATGGAGGAGGAGGAGGAGGCGGAGGGGGAGGTGGTGTCCATCGGCTCGTCTTCCCTGTCGCTGACGGGTTCCTTTTTGACGTGGATGCTGGTCCCTGCGCGTGCGCCCTGTCTTTTGGTGTTCAGGTCCTGCTGCAGAGACGACTGTTTGTCTCGTGCGCGCTCCTGGGCCGTCTTCAGGCGCTGCTCCCCGCTGATATGGACAGGCTCTGGAGAACAGCACACACACACACAGGCATCAGATCAACAGTGTCACTGTGAATAATTTGTGCCACATCACTGGTATGTCTCTATTAGGGACGTCCCATGTAAATATCATATACGGGCCCAACATATCATGTGATTGAGATCTGGACATCCCTAGCCTCCATACGTACCCGGCTGCGGAGCGTTCTTTGGCATAAAGTCCTCTTTAGAGAAGTTGAAGACCTTTTCCAACCTGCAGGGACAAACAGGACATGAGGTTAATATTAATCCTAATATACAGTTTGTGCCTGTCTCAGAACAATACCTCACAGCACTTCTATGAATAAGAATCACACCCGGGTGAATAGTGGAGCTTCTTAAATTAAGACAATTAAGACAAATCTCCTCTTTAAATTTTAATGAGTCTTCCTGTTCTTCTGAGGGTAAACCTACTTGCTCTGGATGCCGAGCCACAGCATGTGCTGCCTGTGGGCCACGTCTGGGTGTTTCTTAATGAAGTCTCCATCGCTAGGCAACAGGAACTCCCAGCCCCGGTTGATGCGAGGCACCGCCATGTGCTCCAGGAACTCCTTCACGTCCTCCGGAGGAAGCTGACGGAGACGCGAGGAAGAGCTTGTTTATATTTACCTGAGAGACTCTGGCAGCTGCAGCCTAATGGTTACAGATGTGAGCTCCAGCAAAGCACTTAACCAACTACAGCAGCGATGAACCCAACGGTGCAAAACTGTGTTGGCGCCGAGCAGCTGCCAGGTGAGAGTCCCTGTGTGTTCAAGTCACAGAGGAGCTCCACCTGGTTACTGCTGTACATGCAAATATGTTCATTAGTCAACTGTCAAAGATCTTTTTAAAGAGATGATCCTTACCTTGATGATGGCTGAAATCTCCTTCCTCATCACAGAGCGCTCTTGAGTGAACCTCCACATCTGCAAAGAGACAATAAAACATCAGAGCTTCAGATCCATGCTGACCACAAACAAAAATACTGTGTAGCCGTGAATCTTCATGAGAGAAAAATAAAACGGCTCACCACAAAGTCCCTGCCTCGACACAGCACTTCAGCGGGGACACCACTGTGGGGACTGCAGCTGTTTTTAGGATACAGAACATCACTGGGGAAAAGAAAAAAAAAGCAGATTACTGAGCTAGTAGGCCAGTCTATTTAACACGATGAAATATTTAACGGTAAATGATGCAAGTCTTGCATGTCTATGTAAGCTGAAATGATCTTAGTGGGCTGTGTTGCAGAGTATGCCTGTTTATTGTTCTCATCCTCAACACTGGTTTTAATGTGTCAAATGTGCTGTGACACTTTGAAGAAATTTTCCACACTTGTGAGATTTCCATTCGGTGAGTGAGGCTTAACACCCCCTCAGACAGGCTGCCTGGTCTCACCTTTTGACAACCCAGTTCCCCTGGACCAGTAGCGCCACCTGCTGGATGCAGCGCAGCACTGCGGTGGAGTCAGTGCCAGAAGCCAGCAGACCCATGAGGTTAGCAAACGGCATCACCTTGACTGGAGACGAGAAAGCATAAAGAGACCAGGTTGTTATGAATATGTAAAATGCATGACTGTCACAGGAAGAGCAGACAAACTGTGCATTAGCTATACAGCAGTAATGTGTGCAGCTCTTTTAATTTCATTTAGACAACTATTACACTGTTATTACATGCATGTCTCACCCTGGTTTATCACGTTTTCTCAGTGTCATTCAACAAAAAATTTGTTAGTAACTTCTATGGCACTGAGATGGAGCAACATGCAAAGTTTTCTTCATCTAGTTTGATGTAACACAATCTCCTCAAAACTTTTCAGTAAGTGATCATCTTTGTTTAGATGGTTGACCTACCATTCTTCATCAGGGTCTTGACTTGGTCTCCCAGAGGCAGGGTGCGCAGCTGAGCCATGGAGAGCACATTACTAGGACCAACAGGCTTCACACTGACATGGACAGAAAACAGTCAGAGAAGTTCATTTCACATCTGTGGAAACGTCTGCTTGTCTCACATGGAAGATCATGTCTGAGAGGTGTTGAGGTATACTTACACTTTTTCTTCTGCTAGAGGAGGCATCAGCATTGCCAGATACTCCCTGAGGAAGTAAAGAGGATAATCACAGAGCGAGCCAAGCAGATGAGGAGGAAATGCAAGAATTACTGTCATGCAAGAATCGCTGACATTCAAACTTCTATTTTTATTTGCACAATGTGAAAGAAATGTGGGATTGCATTACAATGGTCTCATGCACTATTATTATTTAAACTACTTTTCCACTTTCAAAGTGAAAACAAGTGGCCACAGTAAGTCAGGGGGGATAATATTGATGGGTGAATGGTTCTAAAATCCAAAGTATTCAGTACAGAATGAAAAATGTAAATGTTCCACTAAAATCTAAACCCAGCACTTCAAAGTGATGAGCTGTATCCAAAATACTGTTTGTACTCACTTGGGAGTTTTGACCAGTTCAGAGTTCTCTGCGGTGTCCATCGCCTGGCAGAAGAGGTACTGTCTTTCATGCTCTGAGCGCCCGTCCTGAACACAAATGACAACATGACAAGACTGCTGCGACAAACCATTCACCACAAGCCCTCCTGTTAACTGCTGAATGCCATGTGTCATCTTCATAAATATTGAGTATGATGCATGACCATGTGCACGTCAGTTATGAGCACAAAGATTATGTCTATCACGTGAGTGAAGGGTGTCAACACAGCATCACGTCACATGTGATGTGAGGAAAGAAAGAGCAGAACAATCATCTGGACTTTTTTTCCCCCTCAGTCTACACCTACTTCACTCACTTGAAGGCAGTTTAGATATGAACAAATTAAAACCATTTCCAATGCCCCCAGGCAGAAATGATATACCACATAAGCAATTCAAAACACATACAGTATACAGTATACCACACAGATTGCATTTTTTTTTCTACTATTTAATTTTTACATATTTCTGGGTCTAGCCAACTTGCTTGCAATAGAAGGTAAGAATATTTTGTTTACTCAAGCTTGCTGATTTCATTTATAAATTACTTACTTTCTTTTAATTTGAACAATACACTCACACTGCAAGCTGGAACTGATTGTTCTGTTATTACATTTTTTAAAAAGCTGAACTACGCAAACTATTGTCACTGTAAAAATGCCTGAAATAATTCGGCTATCATACGTCTGAATCTTTTCCGCCCAAAGGACCAGAAACAAAAGTGTCTGGTACAGGTGATGAATCAGATCTGTACCCAGTGTCAGATGATATTTGAAGTTTAGCACTGACAGTGGAGGGGGTTCTGACAGGAGAAAACCCAGCACCAACACATCCTACAAGATGAGTGCGCCCCCCACCTTGACACCGTGGTAGTGCAGGTGAATCCAGGGCTCCTCTGCCTGCTTCTTCTGGAGGAACTCATAGGACTGGATCCTCCTCTGCCGGGCCTGCTCCGACTCCGGACGAGCAAACCTCACCTGGAGAGGACGGGAAGAGAGAAGGAGGGGTAAAAATAAACATAAGAGGCCCGGGGTGACTTGGAGATGCAAACTGTGTGTGACAGAATGACCCTGTGAGGATAAAACTTACCGTGATAGCCTTGGCTTCTTCTTCAGCTTCATCCTGAGAAGAGTCTCCACCTGCAGAAATAAAACAGTAGTTTTATTCTATACTTCTGATTGGATGAGTCATCTGTGACATCACTATGAAATGCAAACTGAAGGCACACCAGTGTCGAGATAAAATAAATATTAAAATATGAATATGGCAACCAAAATGCACCATTAACACTGTTAATAATGTGTTGATGAGCATCCACTGTTATTATTACTGATCAAATGTTTAATATTTACTGAACATGTTTTCATACAACAGTGTTACTTGTTTTAAAGCAACAATATCACATTTTACCATGCTCGGCGTGTTGAGCTGTTCTCTGCTTCACATTTTGACTAACATTTGTTAGGCTTTCTAAAATTCACTTTCAAGGATGGCCTCTTGTGGTTTATTGCATTATTTATTCATCTGTGTCTGTCAGCTAATACTGTTGTTGTTCAAGGTATTCTGTTAAATGTAGCATGTAAAATACAAGCTACAATGCATGATAATCTTTTATGATATTTTTTTGGATGCTGGATCCTGAAAAGCCAACACACCTTCATTGGCCGCTTCTCTCTCTCTGTTCTTGCTGTCAGCTTTGTCCAGGTAGGTGAAGCTGGGTCTCATCTGGAGGATTCCCTGCAGAGGTGTGACATGAAGCTCTCCTGTTGACGTCATTAACAACACAATCAGAGACCAAACTTTACTACTGATATGTGATAATGTATCAGTGCATATGGAATCGCATATCTATACATGGAGATAGACTAAGAAATGACTATTCTGTTTTTATGTAAGAACATCATGATGTCAGGTCACCATGTACATATTTGGCTCTCTCCAATGCATACAGACAAATGGTATGAAATAACATAATGCTAACAGGCAAAATAAGACAGGTAATGCTGATTAAGATTTAGCTGTATTCTGCCAATGCATGGGTGACATTTGTTTATTCATAATGGACAGCAGTGGTAATCAGAACAGACCTTTGCGGAAAATAGCAGCTGCATATCTGGAGGTGTTGGTGGTGGCCTGGATGGAGGAGAAGGTCTGTTTGTCCATCATTTTCCTGTACAAAAACAGTGCGATAAGAATGCTAATGAAACTCGCTACAGTAATGCAAAAAACATGTGAACCGTAGTTAATTGCAGTGGTCCAGCGTCTCATCTATCATTACCAACCATACAGTCAACCTTCAACTTGAAAGACCAGTTCATATAACTAGCTTTGTGCTGCTATGTGTCCCACCCACTGCTACAACATTACTGATCCAATGGCTTGCAAACTGGCCGTCTGGCATCAGAGAGCAGAAAGGGCTGCCAGCAGTCTGAGCACACATGAAAATAAACAGACATACGCTGAGTAGGTGTTGGTTTCATCATAGGTAGTTCCATCCACATTGAGGGCTATCTGTTCTCCCTTGCTGCGACAGTAGTTGGGACTCATTGTATTGATGGCCATTTCCAGCTCCACCTGTACAGTAAGTAGCAATACATCAGAGAAATGACACACATATTTAAATTAAAACACACTAAATGATGAAGTGTAGGCAACTTGGCAAAAAGCAATCCGTTTTTACCCTTTGCTGCTTGGGTTTAATCTTGGCAGATAAGTGGTTGACATCATCATAGGTCATAGTGTTTGGTCGCACAGGGTACTGTGTGGGAAAGTTGATAAAGCTGATTAGTGACATTTCACACTTCAGGTTAAACACATTGTAGATAAGTAGAGTCGTTTAAGTGAACTCAAATCAGTTTACTACAAAGTCAACAGAATGAGACAGGAAAATCTTACCTGAAAAAGATAGAGCTTGTCTGCAAGGCTTTTGGCTAGATACACATCAATCTAAACAACCAGAAAGATTGTTGGGAATTATTCTCTGTACATGCAAACTGGTGTTATCTTATGCAACCAGGATAAGCATGTATGGCCAACAATTTAACCTGCATTCGACCTCAGACTGTACACATACCTCTTCTATAATGGGGTCGTCATCATCCCCACTGGCCATATTGCTGGAGGCAGAGTGAGGATGGAGGCGGGGAGAAGAGCTGTTACAGGAGAGCAGTGGCAGCAGATCTCAGAGACCTAACCTAGACGCAAATACACATGATGGAATGCATTTAGGTTAGCCTTGCAACGGCACAGCCTCACACGGTAGTAAAAGCATACACCCAAGTCAGTGAAAAGGACAGGGTGTGCCTGATGTCTGGTGCAGCAACATTAATAACAACACTGCTAAGTCCACTCCTGTGAATAAAGTCGAATGTGATTCAGCAGATCAACACTGGATCAAATAAACTTCATTAGGAATTCGACCAGACTGACAGCTTTCATGACATCGTGTATTGGAGAGTGCCTTTGAAAACACACAAGATTAACCCAGTCCAGAAAGCAATTCATGACACAGCCATGGGAATGGAGCATGTCAAGTGTTGCTACCACTGACAAACAGGTAAAATTCACATGATGCAAGATCATGCAACCTTAATTAAACGACTGCTCGCCATACGGGCATTAAGTTACATCCTGTATACAACCCGTCAGCTGAAGATTTCACATTGTTCTGCTTCTTCATTATCAAAACAGAGCATCTGCAATACATTTTGAATAGAAGTTTCTGGTCTCTGATTAAGTTAGCTAAAATTAGCGAGCTAGCACCAAACCTCTCAGACACTGTCTCAGGCCTGCACTGCAATGCGGTTCAAATTTCATTTCTTCCCGAAAACAACGCGAGTTAAAGAGAGCAATGGGGAAAGAATCGAGCTCAATATTTCCTCTGTGAAACACACTTCTAACGCTGGTTACAATAAACGTTACTGACGGGCTGGTAGCCGGTGGCAGCTAACCTAACTAGCCAACGTTAGCTGGATGTTAGCTAGCTTAGCTACACATGTCAGTCAAAATAATAGAAAGTCATTCACCAGGCCTCACTTTTGATGCGAGTAGCATCCCACGCAGATTTAAGTCTCACCTGCACACTTTGCCGTTCACTGTTGGCTATCTCATTCGTGAGTTGATAGCTCAGATAGCTGGTGAGCTGAAGTGCAATAGAAGTGTGTTAACTCAGGCTAACACAGCTGTAGTCCATTGGTGTTTGTACCATGTTGACTCCTCTTCAGACACGTGGGGAGGAGCCGATGCCCACAATGCAAAGCGACTTACTGGATTTTGCCTTTTAGATGTCGACAAAACCCATTCCTCTCTTACTTTATCATGTTGTCCTGTCTCTTGTTTTTGCTAATTACGAACGCCGAAACTGATGATAAACATGCCTGATTCATATGCATTGATCCACTGGCAGATCACTTCACTACGAGGAGGGGGGTTGGTTAGATACGACTGCTCCAAAAAACGTATTCTGGCAGCGGTGGGATTCGAACCCACGCCCCCGAAGAGACTGGAGCCTTAATCCAGCGCCTTAGACCGCTCGGCCACGCTACCACGTCTGTCTAACAGAGAAGAATGGTCACATAGAATTGCATATGATGTGATCATGATTTTCGGTTTCTACAATGTAGCCAGGGGACTTGGGGGCCCAGTGGTCCGAGCACGAAGGTCAGCTTATTTTTCCAGGTTCATCAAATACAAGGTATAACCTCAGATGTGCAGTATTTTCATACTGTGTGAACGGTATTGTGCACATACTGATAACCTGATAGTGTCAATTCCTTTGTCAAAGTTGGGCTTTTGTGTCAACACGTGAGCTTTACGTTCCCTTTGTCTGAGCTGTAACCTGCCTACCAACACCTGTTGACAATAAAATTTGATATTCCACACGGTTCTGATACAAATTATTGTGGGCAAGGCTCAATTTACAAAAAAAAAAGTGTCATATTTCCTGAACGCTTTGTGCTATTGCAACCAAAGTTGTTTGGCATGTGTATATATTACATCTGAGTGGCCCTGACAAATTTGGTGCCATTTGGCCCACAGGTGGCGCTGTGGCAGTATTAGAAGTTTAAATAGCCATAACTCATTAATCGTCAGTCCTATTCACTTGAAATTTTGCACACTTCTTCAGTGCCATAGTCTACACCTGTATCTGAGAGGACGTTCTCATACTCCAAAAAATATGGCCGCCATTGGCTGCCATCTTCCAATCAGGTTTCAGCAGCACTTAAACAAATTTGATGAGTGTGTGTAACGATGGCCTTGCAATACTATGTAAAATTTGGGGAAAATCGGCTATCAGGGGACACTACAGCTACACTTGAAAATATGGGAAGAAATTAATCATAGTTTCTCCTGCTGCTAGCTTTGCATTTAAAAAAATCTCCTTCTTCTT
This sequence comes from Holocentrus rufus, assembly GCA_900302615.1. Taxonomy (NCBI): domain Eukaryota; kingdom Metazoa; phylum Chordata; class Actinopteri; order Holocentriformes; family Holocentridae; genus Holocentrus; species Holocentrus rufus. Next base: position 27,572 of record OMLF01034054.1, read on the forward strand.
CTTCTTTTTAGTCTTATGATTCTTCCAGTTCTCCCGAGATTCATAATTGGCCTTATTCATCCAAATGCTTGGACCCCCGTCATTGCCGCCTACAGCTGTATTTATTTTATGCTGTTTGTTCCAGAGATATGGACATTGGTCCATATCTATAATACATACTATCTATCAATATACACCCTAACCCAGTATGAAAATAATTTTTTTTACATTTATGGCCATGGGAAAATAGAGTGGAGTTAAACTACATCTATTCAAACAGAGGTCCACAGTCTTAAGCTTATCCATTTGGATTCAAATGTTTGGGAACCTTTATTCTACATTCTAATCCCTGGGGGGGTTCACCTTGAAATTCACAGTCTTTACTTTCAACTTTCAATGGGCAACCAAGTTACACACCCTTAGCACATACAGATTTGAACCAGAGCTTGTTTTTCCCTAACAAAGAAAGAATTAGGACTACAGTATGCGATAAAACTTTATTTTACATTTTCATAAACTATACTCCAGGCATCCAATATTTTAATATCCACTCATGCAATGAGCATTCATTGTTGAAAAATTCACTGTTGATTCTTCAGACTTTTGTTCATTGAAAAACACTTCTGGAACCAATATACTTTTCATACACACCACATTCATTTAGCCAGAGTGGAAACAGCAATAGGAATAGAAAAAAGGGCTGGAGGAAAAGACAAGGGACAGGATGTAGGTCCGATTCAGGAAGTCTAAGTAGACGTCACAGACATACACCTTGACACACACACGCTCACACACACAAAGCACCATTAAGAAAAACTGCTGTGATAATTAAAAAAAAATGTAAACTGTAACCATTCAGGACTGATCCTGATTATGTAAAGTCAGGCTGGCTGCCAGTCTGTTTGGTATCTCACACAGACACATGACTTCCATGTCCTTTTTGTCCTAAAAATGTAAATCCAGGAGGAAAACTCCTACATTAGTTCATATTAATCCTCCTCCATTAGCGCCCAGGCTTCCTCAGCTTTCATGTAGTACTTGTTGGCCAAGCGACCTTTCATGGCCTCCATGGCAGACTCTGCTGCCTCTGTAAACAGGTCACCTGGAAGGAAGGAGAGCATGAGAGGATGGATACAGGCAGTGTACTTTTGTACTTTTGATCAGGCACACAAAATCAAAGCACCTTCAACAAATAGGAAGTTATCTCAGTATATAAATCTTATATTTGCTAAGCCAGGGTATTTGGTTTTACAGCAGTTTAGGGTTGTTTACAATTCAATGTTGTATCTGTTCTGTCATCATAGACACTTCATGTGTTCAAACCTGCTCTCTGTGGGTCTGCATCGAGGTTGTGGCCTCCCTCTTGGTACATCTCCGCCTCTCTGGCCAGCAGCAGGTAGCGGGGCTCATCCTGCGTCCCGTCAAATTCCCCCCCGTCGTCGTAGTCCGTCATGTTCAAGGCGCAGTCGTACCAGCGTATGGCTTCTTTCCAGTCTTGCTTTCTGCATGAAGGAAAGAAGAGAAGCGTGAATGTACAACTCCCTCTAAAAAATGGAAACTTTTAAATGATGTCCTTGCAACTCTCAAGTTACCAGCCCAGTCATAATTATAGCCCTGAAATCCTTTAAAATTCCTATAGAGGGCAGTATTACCAAGCCTGATGTAAAGGGACCAAGCGGTCCAACTGGACCAGGGTTCCTGGGTCTTTTTTTTCCAACAGAGTCAATTTAACTTCATTTGATTTAATATTTAAACAGAGCTCCACTTGATCCTTACCCAACCCTTAAAAACTAATTTAAATGATTTTCACACACCTGTCTGGCGGCAGATTGGCTCCGGTGTCAAAACCTCTGGCTACCAGGATCATACAAGGCCTGTCACCAGCCTCAGCACCCTGCAGCAGATACTTGAATCCCTTCATCCTGTTCCCTGCATTATCCTGACAGCATGAATAAAAAAAACAAACAAAAAAAACCCATCAGAATACAGGGGTCAAATGCACGGAATCAAATTGCACATGGAAGCTCATGGTGAAGTCTACCTCCAGCTGCATGTCTGGCAGTATGTGATGGGGCAGCTGCAGACAGCACTGTCCCAGGGCTACGATGGCCTCCAGCTCCCCGCACAGGGCGGCTCTCTCCAGGTGGTACATGGCCGACTTCTGATCCCACTGCTCGTCCTTCTCGCAGAAACGTCCTGCTTCGTGGTACCGGACCATCGCCAAGTGGACCTGGGAAAGAGAGAGGACGATCAGAATGTATTATAGGCATGAAATCGGCTTTCTACAGCAGCAGGTGGATTCAGAATTCTAATTCTTAGCGGCCAAAGCAGGTTTGAGAATAAAGAATGTCAGCTTTTACTCAACCGGTCTGAATTTTATGCGTCTCAAGTGCTCTTACCTTTCCAAGGACTGACTGGCCAATCTTCTTCTCCTGCAGCAGAGAGTTGAGCCTCTCCACCTCAACGGCCACACAGGAGGGTCGGTGGACGTGAGCGCGAGACGAATGGTAGAAGCTCCACTTCTCCTCTGTCAGCTGGGCGGAAACACACAGCCAAGATGTGAGGAGGAGACAGAGAGCTGAAGGGGACATTATTACCAACCACCGTTCATCAAGTTAACCAAACAGAATAAGCCAATTAAAATGATCTTAATCCGATAAATCAAGTGCAAGTGGAAGCCACACATCACACACAGGGAGCATACCCATCCAGCAAGGTTTGATTTAATTGAGACTGACTGATGACAAATGTCAGCTCTAGAGCTGCGAGCTGGAGGAGTACATCCCTGCTGAGTTGTCACTCAATGAAAGCAAAAGCATGTAACATATGGGAATAAGAGGCGGAGCACACACACACAAAAAGTATTTTTAGCAAACATCACACAAAAGGATTTCTTTTAGGAAGAAGGGGGTTGAACAAAGAGGGAGATGGTGTTTCAGTTTTGCTTTTTCACTACTGGTTTCATTCACTCAACTGTGCAGACAGGCAGAGAGCAAAGGAAAACAGCGGTAGCCACTCTACTTCTGTCTTAGATCAAGTGTATAGACTCTCAAATCGAGAACAATGCGTGACACATTTGCATGTGCTGAATTGCTGCCAGTCACGATGATTCAGAAAAGATAAAGCTTCAGTGCAACACGATTGCGCCACAATACTCGGGAAGAGGCCTGTCTTACGAGCCTTCCATGCCTGTAATCACCGATTGATTGTCAGGAGTCTCTGCATTTACGTCTGCAGAGAAGCTGCTGGGAGCTACCATCTTCCTCTAGTGAGGGAACACAAAGAGAGGCGAGATCTGAATTAGGTGAAAGATCAGGAAAGTCATGGGACAGAAGGGATGAGACAAGGTGAAGAAAGGGAAGGACAGAGTAGGGTTATTTGATTAAGATGATGATGATGATGAGTGTGATTATGATCAAGCTGATGATGAAGGGTACACACTCTGGTCTCTATGTTTGTTTACCCGTCTGACACTGTCCTCGTCCGACTCAGAATAGTGTCTGTGGTAGCGAGGATGGCCCTACATGGTGATACAACATGCATTATGAAAACTGATGTCAGATAATCTACCAGAGTCAAGTCTAATGTAAATAAGAGGAAATATTAACAGAGACAGAGCTACTAATACTGAGAGGAGTCAAGGACAAAGGAGAGTGATGTATGTGACCAACAGCCATCATGTAAGCAGGCATTGCATTCTGTGTCAAATAAAAAGATAATTCTAATAAAGGTTAACAAAATGTAAATAATCACGTTTTGCATAGGTGTCAGAATTCACTGAGTGGTATGTTTTATAATATTCAAAACCCCCCAAATATATTTGCACATGTAAATTAGAAATTCAATGTGGATACTGGATAAATGTTCTTCCTGTGAGATGCTCATAACAAAAAGTATATCCAGGGTTCTGGCAATTGTAAAAATTCCCTGATTTTTCCATGACTTAAATTTTGAATTTCCATGACCTATATAAAACTGTAACATTTATTTTTTTCTCTCTCTTTGACCAAATTTTAAACCCATTTCAGATTCAGAGGTCTTATTAAAGTTTATTATTCTTTTATATTCTGCGAGGGAACTAGTTACTGACTACTGTTTGTCAATTGAGGCTGAAAAAATTCAATGATATTCCATGACATGTAGAATCTATGACATTCCCTGACTTTCCCTGCCTGAAATACTTTTCAAAATTCAGTAACTTTCCAGGAATTCCAAGACCTGTGGGAACCCTGTCCAGTATATATAAAATATGCTTTGGCTACTATAAATATATATCAAATGAATGTCATACATGTACCAGTCCATTTCATGGCCATTGCTTATGTGTGTGTGTGTGTATATTTATGACTGGATGCAAATCAATCCTGGAAACCCTCCGACTTGTTGAAAGTAGAGTTAAATGTGTTTACCCCGTCCACGTGGTCATTTGGATCTCCTTCACTTCTCCTCTCGCTCGGGTAGCCACTGTCGTTGCCACTCTCAGGGTCCTACAGAACAGAAAAGAGCAGGGCAGTCGCTTCTGAGATTTCCTTCTGGGAGAATATTTGACAAACCTTACATGCTGCTCAGTCACAGCTCACCTTCTGTTCACTTGAGTAGTTACTGTTGAATCTTTCTTGTTCGTCCATTCCAGAGAAGGACAAACCTGCAAATGGTGGTAATGATACAAAACGATTTATAATCTGCAGACGCTCAGTGTCACTACTGCTCCTTACTGCATAAATCACACTATTCTTTAATTAGGCAGTCATGTGCAGTGTTGCGTGCATACCAACAGGGGACTTGGCCATGGATCCCGGTATGGCTAGAGGGGAGCATGGGAGGATGTGAGGGGAGCAGGGGATAGATTCCACATCGCTCATGCTCTCGTCTGCAGACGACGTCTCTGACAGGCGGGACAGCAGCGGAGGGGCCCGGCTCCCCGAGATGGTGCGAACACAAGGGGAACCACAGAACTCCTCGCTGCCCCGCAGCACGGTCTGGGCGGACTTCTAAAGATGAGATAAGATGAAAGCTTGCTGAGGAAACTGCGTCACTCAATGCATCAGCAAAAAAACAATAAAAACAAGATACAGATAATAGAACAAACAGAGTTTACTGAAGATCAAGCGTGTTTGGCATGCTGAAACTACAACACATGGAGAGTGGGTGAGAGTGGGTAGGAAAGCAAGAAACTACCTTAGCAGTTTTATTTGTTAGGGACATTTAGTCCTCATTGAGCTGAGAAACAATGAATTTGCATTGCGGAATGACAAATACACACTTAATTTGTTTGACTAAGATGATTAAGTTTTATATCAAATTGTAATATACCATGCATCCTCCATACTCCTGGGAGCTTGTTGCAGGCCTAGACAGCAGAGGATAGTGCTATTACCCCATCTCTGTCTTCTTACCCAACCCGTGCCCCACCCAGACTGCTGAATATTTTACCATACTGGTGGTTTTATTTTTTGTTGATGCAGTGGATTATGTGGGATAAATATTTTCCTATACTGCACAGCAGCATGGTGCCACATTTTCCACCAATTCAAATTGAATTCTCGGTAGTTTTCTAATAAAAAAAAGGCTAATTTTTTCCCTCCCAGAATGCACTGGAAAGAATCGAGCAGTATAGGCTCACAATAAATCACCTGTGGTCGCCCATGGAAGACATTTGACAACTATGAACAAGATGAAAAACAAAAAGCCCTAATTATCATAGGCATTCTTGTAATTTTACAGGCATTTATGAACTTTCAGGTATTTTCACCCCAAATCCCTGTTTCTTTTTGACCTTGGCCTTTACTTGTATTATAATTATCAAACTCTATCCGACCCAGTAATCTTACAAGTAGCGTGTTGGTGTTGTCCAGTTCAGCTTTTTCTGCAGGGGAGATGTCAAAGGGCGTCAGGCCCATACTCTTGCAGATCTTGTTACAGAGGTGGGAGTGGAAGAATAATGCCATGCCTCGCACACCTGGAATGCACAGACAATCAAGACATTATACTTCCTTTAATGATACCACGAGGAACCTTATCAAACCATTTGAATTTAAAAGCTTCTCTGAATACAGTCCATCTCAAGTGTTTGATTAGAGGGGATCATAAAGGGACAGCTGTGCCTTTTTCCATATGTAAAGAATCAGCACTGCCTCCTTCTGTGCACTGTAAACAAAATATTTATTGGCTAGGCTTGTTTGAATATCTTCCCTTTTTGCGATTAGCTGGCAGTGAAGATGTGAGAGAGATCTGTACCCAGATTTCCGTCTCCATAGTCGGTGCCGATCGCTGTGTGGATCTGGGGATCGGTGTAGAGGTCTCCGACTCCCTGGATGTCCACCACGATCAGCTGGTGGCCCGAGCGCTCGAATGTGAAGTGGCTAAAGGCCTGATGGACGGACAAGTGGTTAGCAGCAGCACCAGGCAACGTTAAGTATTCCAGCAACCGAAAAAAAAAGGTTGTGTCACCAACCTGGGGAGTGAGTCTGATGTTGTCGTCCCTCACAAAGCCGGAGTTGGAGTTGTATTTGATGTACTTGCCCTCGATGTAGTGCTCCAGGTGGAAGAGGGGTTTCCCAGGCCTGTTTGTCATCTCCACCACACACATCTGCATGATGTCCACCTGAGGGTTTACAATGGAAAAGACATAACGGATTTGGTCAAACAGAACAAGAGAATATCCACTCACACAAACAAAAAAGGGCTCTTTACACACTGAATGAGTTTTATAATACTTTATAATACTATATAGATCAATGCGATGAATATAAATTTGATTGATGTGATTGTGCATGTTTATGATAATTGTGATATTGATTTCAAATTTTATTTTACAGCTGCAATAATTGAAATTGTGAAAATGAGGGCCCTTTAGACTCAACTAACAAAAACTGTGTAATGAGCCAAGAATTTATCTGAGTTGGGTCAATGATGAGGACCACATAGGCTCAACCATGCTTATTCCGTGTTTTTTTTTTTTTGTCTGACAAGTCTAAACGCTTAAATCAGTCCGCAGTAATTTTGATTGATGCAGCTTTAATTAGTTGTTATGATTATTATCAGTCAGTATCAGTCTAAATTTCTTCTTCTGCTTATCGGACTCCTCTGTACCTGTTTGGGAGGCTTGTGGCGGTTGTATTCCTCTCCCCACAGCTTGGCCTCCATCTGCAGCCTGACGTCCTCGAAGTAAACATCTCTGCTCACCGTCTCCATGTAACGCTTGGCCACATAATTAGACGCCGCCTTCCAGTTACTACTGTGGGAGAAATTGGACAACTTCTTCCTGACGGGAAAAGGAAATGAGAAAAATCAGCCCTATCGCTTTACAACTCAAAACAAAATGCAAGTTGATCATCTGACCTATTTGCTCAGCCCCACCCCACCCATCCCTGCCAAAACAAACACGGAGGTGCAGGAG
>OMLF01034058.1:3877-17894 GCA_900302615.1 Holocentrus rufus
TGTGTGAGAACATCTATCAAGGATCAAGGACATCATATAGGTTTATTTATTTTTGACAAAACACAGTTACAGAGAGAGAGAGAGAGAGAGAGAGAGAGAGAGAGAGAGAGAGCATAAGGATAAAGAAGAACAAAAAAAACTCATTTTGTACCAAATACAAACCCGTTACGATATTCCATCCAAAAAGTCAAACTGACTGCATTGTACCATCTTTCGTGAAGCTTTATGATGATCAGAATAATGTCACCCCAAAAAAAAAACTTTCTTCAAGTTTCTTGTACTGAACGGAAAAGGTGGGAGGGGCTTCTGACTGTACAGAGTGAATTCTGGGACTTGTAGGAAACTGGAGAGAGCAATAAATCATGATACCCAATAGCAACAAAATAACCAAACATGACAATCCCACGGCAACGAAAAGAGAAACAACACTCTATATGACATTCTGTAATACTGCATCCATACCGCAACACACATACCGTATACAGCATATCCTTAATAGTGGACTTTAAACTGTATTAACTAGTCCATTGGTCAAGACTACACAGATACTGTGTGTTGACAGTATTAAAAAAACCCTCTCCAGTTATCCCCTCGCTTTCTGTATACAAAGAAAAAAAATATCTTCACCTTCAGTATAAACTCACAGTAATATCTTAGATCAACACAAATATTTCATGACATAAACCTTAAACAAAACAAGAAAGGACTGCTTTGCCTGGAAAAAAAAATTAAATACTAAATTAAATAATTATCTATTTTTTTTTCTGACCTCTTCCTATGGAGAGGTTTACGTTACAGTCTGTAAACGTACATAAATATGGATCCGGCTTTCGCCACTTTCCAAAACTTGACCTGTATTTTATACAGTGCATTGAAACATGGGAGCGCCTTTTAGACGGAGGGTTATGCTAACAAGATGCTGCATGGTAATACTGACATCCTGGCTGATGGGAACATTAGACGTTTTGGACAGAGAAGGGGAGTGCGGAGACAAAGAGAGAGAGAGAGAGAAAGAGAGAGAGAGAGAAGAGACAGAGGAAATCAATCAAGGATCAAAAGTAGCTAAACAGACAGCAACATACAACAAATAAATGAATTTAAAAAAACACATTTTCAACCCCCTCCCCTTTTGGATTTACAGTAGCATCCTGCAGCCTTTATTTCACTGTCCGTCCGTAGCTCAAAACATCCATGCTTGTATTCCTGAAGGTAAATCACCCTCCTCCCGCATCGAGACTCAAGGCTGCAAACACAACTTAGAAAAAAAAACGTCTCTTGGGCCATCCATCCGGTGACCTCCAGCCCTGGATGCTGCTTTAGGAATTCAGGGACATTTCTCAAGACTATCTAGGACCGTACGCCAGCCCAAGACTTCTGGAGGCATCATCCAAACTCAACTACCCGCTCCTGAAACTCGCGGACAGCTCGGCCTTTGCAACGGTTTCCCTACGACAGCGGTTACATTCCAGCCCTGTAAAGTCTTCAGTCTTCTTCAGCGGAGGAGAGCTCCTTGTACCACCTGACTCGAAATTCAATGAAATTATGCTATATCCTCTTATGGGTAAATCGGTTCTGGTCTGATGTGAACTCGGCTGCACGAGTACCACGTTATTTGTGACATCCTGATCCCAGGTCAGTGAAATAGCTCCAGTAAGAGAAGCGGTACCTTTCAAGCTTCTCTAGAAAGCTAGTTCCTGGTTTTGATTATATTTCGTTAGCAGTGTCGGGATAAAGGGAAATTCCACCCCCAATTTGTGTGTCTTTAAGCACTAATCCAGTTTAGTCGGGAGTGTAGTACATCTCTGCCTCTTCCACAGCTTTAGAGGTCAGCTTAAGACAGAGCCAGTCCTGGTAGAGAAAGAAGTACTTAATTTGTCTTTAAGCACTGGTCCAGAATCAGTGAGACGGAGCAATCGCAGTTCTTTAAGGTCAAAGTGCAGACAGAGAGGTCCACGAAAAAGTCATATGACATCACTCCTCTGCAATCCCCCGATCACGCGACGGGAAGACCGCCCGTCTTCAAGGGGGGATCCATAGAGCGAGGAAGGAAGGAATCACGGAAGGCATGAGAAAGTGTTGGAAGGAGAGAGCGAGAGGAGGAGGAGGAGGAGGAGGAGGAGGAAGAAGAAGAGGAGTGCAGTTAGTTGATAGATCTGCTCATCGTTTCCTTCAGCGCGGGACAGCTCTGTCCTCTTCTCCTGTCTACACGTCCGTCCAGCTGCACGAATGTGAATCGGTGTGAGATAGTGTGTGTCGATTGTGTGTTAAACCTGCACACCGCGGCCGTGCATCTGGATGACCTGGGCTCTGAGGGTTTGGATGGCAGCCAGTATCAGCTTCTGGTGCTCCAGGGAAGTGATGCCAAGGCTCAGAACGTCTCTATGGAAACAGAAATGAAATGTACCGAGGCTGGGTAACAAGATTTGAAAGTTACCGTACAACAGACCAGCGGTCGAGTCGAGTGAATCCATCATAGAAATAAGACTTTAGGGCTTTTTCCTGCTATGAATTTCCACTTTCTGTTCTCAGTGTTTGGCAACATTTCGTTTATTTGAGCAGAGATGTCTTTGAATATGTAACTGTCAAATCCTTACACCTGCTCAAAATCAGATTTTTCTGCATTGTCTGCATACGGAGACTGTAAGTCAGTGGCAAAATGATTCAATGTTGTGGAGACAAACCACACAGAAGTTGCTAAATAAGTCTGTATTGCATGTGATCTAATTTCAGAATCATCATCCATCCATCCCCTAGACATTTATCCAGTCAGAGCTGTAGCAAAAAAAATTATTAATCCATGACATCAGAATGTAATTCTCCTTATAGCCTAGATCCTTCTGTTGAATGCATAAATTACTATTGCTTAAAATATTACACCAATTTAAGATTAAACGTCGAAAAGTGGAGACCTCTAGAGATCCACTGAGCCATTTATTAATTCATTCACTTATCAATTTATGAATTCTCTTACTCACCCACCCACCGTCTCCCTCGCCCTCCATCAGACAGAAAGTAAATGAAGTGGTCACAGAGACAGAGTAAAGCTACTTACTGTACAGTCATACGCGCCACAGACTCCAGGTAGCAGTATCCCGCGGCAGTGAAGTTGTCCTTGTACCGGCCCATGTCCACCGCGTCCAGCCACTCTCCTACTGAGTTAAAGGAAGGGAAGGAGGGGAGAGGCCTCTCTGCTAGCGTGATGGATGAACTCAGGGTCCTACGGGAGAGGAAAGCGAGGTGGGGGATCGGAGATATGGAGGGAAGGGAAAGTGAGGAAGCAACAGGGGGACGGGGGTGGAAGGAGAGACACCACAGGAGACATCAACAGTTGGTGCCATTTACATATCATTACTGACCCAGGAAATGTGATTTGGCAGGGCGGATTACCCTCGGAAACAGCATTTAAACCATGAGACTCCACATTTTCCATGCATGCAACCTGAGGTAATAGAAGCTCATCCACTGGTGCACAGTCCTGGACCAAAACGATCTCAAAGACTGGGAAATCACTTCAAATTCAACTGAACCTATATATTTCTGAACAATGGCTGTCGTTATGAATAACTGGCCGTTGCTAGGGACAGTCACTTCAAGCAGGTTTGATATATCAGTCCAGAAAGTCCAGTTCATTTACGACCATTAATCAAGCTAGCTAAAAATGACACCTGCTGGAGCCAAAGAGTCATTACATCATGGATACTAAACCAAATGACACTGTAAAACAAATACAAAAAAAACAAAGAAATAAAAAGTATTATAGTGACATGAAGTAGAATATAAAATAGTGGTGTCATGTAGTGTAATGTATAGTGGACAGTAATGTGAAGGAGGCTAATGCAGCTCAAATGATATTAACACGTCTAGCTATGCATGCAAATAGAATCTATGGACTATTTGCTCTTAGCACAGCCCTTAATGATCAAATCATTAAAAATAATTATATTTTGGTCAAATTACTGCTTTGTTTCATATGCAGTCATTTAAAATAAGCAGGATAATGTACAGCCAGATGGTCATACAGTATAAACCTTTAAAGGGAGATCAGAATCTTATTTTGTAATACCTGTATGTGCTTATACCTTACATATGTCTGGCTGGGTGAAAGCTTTGGCTCACCTTTATTTGGCGTCTTAAGAGAGGGACACATTTCTGTAGGTGACAACCTCCAACGCTCTCCAACTCAAAGTTTCAAAGTTTGTCCCACTTAGCAACTGCAATTTTCTGAATCTCACTCTGATTTCGGTCCTTGAAGGTGTCACATTTGACAACTGGTGTTCTAGGAGATGACAATCTAAACGACTCTACTCACTTTTGCTTCTTCTTCTTGTATTTTTACAACGGTTGGCAAAAGGCTCATGACCACCACCCACCTACAGACTGCATCACCTCGCCCTTACCTGCGTGCCAGTGTAGAGGATCCAATGCCATCAGGGGAGCGGATGCTCTTGCTGAGGGCTGAGTGGATCTGGCTGAAGCTAGGCCGCTCTGTCCTCTCCTTCTGCCAGCAGTCCAGCATCAACTGATGGAGATGTGGAGGGCAATTAACTGGAGCCGGCAGCCTGAAACCATCCTCGATGGCCTTGATCACCTACAAGAGAGAGGGGCATGTACGGTGGCAAAGGATGGAGGGATGGGGATGGAAAAAGAACGACAGAGAGTTATCACAGAGATCCTTTTCTCATTTCTTTCCTTTAGTAGAGCATTGAAACCGCCTCTGTTCAGAGAAGCAATACAGCAGTTCAGGTACATTGTCCAATTCCTGACTTATATTCCCATTCGTATTAGGCCAATAAAAGTTCTGTCTTATTTTGGTTGCTTCTTGAACACGTGCAGGGGAGGGGAGAGTGTGGTAGGTTTGTTGAGTTGCAATAATAGGATTTGCTGTGCGGTGAAATGTTCTCTCTTTAGAGAGAGGAGTTGGAACAAAGAGGCAGGATTAATAGTACTATTCTGGTACCGCATCCACAAGCACAAGGATGACATGCAGAGAGCAGTCAAGTGTTTTAAACTCCTTTCTTTTCAGGCATAATGAAATTATTCAGCAAAAATGGGGTTATTCTTGCTACTGCGTCCCCAGAATGAACTTAAACATTAAAAATTCATGCACACAAATAAAAACCAATAACCCATTAGAAAGAAATGGAATTCACATCCCTGAAAACTGCGTAAGGAAAGATCAAAATAATGCTCAAATGGGGCCAACTGAAGATCTTTCTGTAGAAACATTTTGAGGAGCAGACTGGAAGGTCGCAGTTTCAAAAAGACTGGCTTTGAAAGAGGAAATTTGGAGGAGGAAAGTGAATAAAAGATGCTCTCCCTTTTCTTCAAAACACTCGAGCTTTGTCCTCTTCTTCCTTCAAAAGCTTGAGTAAGACACTTAAAACCTCAATCTTTTCTAGCGGGGCTACTCAGTGGCCCATGATGGAAACTTTGGACAGTGTACAGGCTCAACTTTCTCTGTATTAATGAGTTCTTCACCTCTTCATGTCGCTCATGAAACTTCTTGCATACCAGTTTTTACATCTATCAGTCCTTATAGAAACCAGATTGTTCCTGCTGAAAATACTGATTCCACTACTGTCTGGCAACGTGCTGCCAGTTATCATAAAAAAAGAGAAGATGCTGATAAATTCTCCATAATTGATTTTGTCTTTAGGTTAAAAGGTCACTTAACAGGATATTCAGTGTCAGTTCACAGGATATTTGATGAGGTCTCACAATGAATGGGCTCCTATCAACTCCAGACGGTGCTGCCACTTTTAATTTCCTACAGTACAACACACTGTGGGTCTGAGCATTGAAAAACGATCCCGGCAGATCTGAAGTAGCATACAAATGATTGAGATGACACATAAAGGCATCACGGCAGACAGTATTTCCTTTAAAACCTTTTAGAATCCCGACCTAATTTAAAAGAAAAGCAACAAAACAAAAACCTGTTTCTTACAAAAAGACCCGTCTCAACTGAACATTTTCTATCTGGGTCTGTGAAACAACACTGTCCTCGAATGGCATAGCATGAAAGCATCCCCCTAGACTTCCTCGGCGTTCCCTGCTCAAAGCTCCTCCATCAAACTAATGTTGTCCCCATTCAAAACCCATTCACCATAACACTTCACAAGAGATATCCTCTCAATATATCTAGGGACATACAATATGTTCTCCCCCTGAATCACTCTTGGAATACAATCTCCTGAAAGAGGAAATAAAGTCAGAGACTAATCACAGAAAAGACATCCATCAGCAGCATTATTTCCTAAACCTCTTTCCCTGCTCTACACCTACTCAACCCCCCCTGACTTCATCCTCCCAGCCCTTAAGCTCCCATCACACCAAACAGCATTCATAAAGTGCTTTTCAGCTTTTGACATTTTCCATTTAATCAAAACTGGGAGGTAAAGGGCACGGCGGATCACAGGTGGGGTGGCCGGCCAACATAACGACTGTTATGATATAATGTATCCATTTAAAGTGGATTAATATCCCCAGAGCTCGACAAGCTTGACCTTTGCCCTTTCAATTGGAAAGTTTGGTAATATAAAACAGGGTGAGGAGAAAGTTTCCGCCGGATTTGGGTAGGGGCACTAAAAATATAATGAGAAAGAAAGGACTCGAGAAAAGGGCAGATATTCTTGTGCCCGCTGCATAACTGCACATGCATATTCATTTCGGCCGGTCAATTTAAAAATGGAACATGTTAATCTGGCACATTTTAACTATGCACCTCCCTGCATGAAGCATTGGCATTATATTATGATGAGACTAATTTTAGTGAGCATTAGCACGATGAAGCGCGGGGACTTAATGAACTATGTGAACTCTTAAAATCGCCACTATCCTCTTTAATACTTTCTAATGCCCACTGTGTTGTCGGCTCCAATCAGAATAAAATAGCCCTGTAAAATAATCTCTTCTCTCTTGTCTCCTCTGCAGCGTCTTACATAATGCTTTCAGCTGCACTTTGGAGGTAAGGCTTCCTTCAAAGAGAAATAAAACAACTTTCTTTGAAGGACAAAGAGGCAGGAGCATCGACAGGGAAACAGATCATCCGCCCACACTGACTTGGAAATAATAGGTTTCTCCCGAAAAAACGGTGGGGTCTTATCGACCGGGCGATCTTCTCAACCCTCAAATAGCGAGCACTTTACATTTCCTGAAAGAAGCAGAATTTTCAAGAGGGATTTTGGACCCTTTTAAGAGCAGGGTGGCTCTCGGGGACAGGCGGAGGGCACTAGAAAGGGGGCAATGCGTCCTTAAGAGAAAACAGGATTGGTCATGGAGCTGATGTGGACTTAAGGAGGAGACTTAGGCCCCACAGAAGCTTTTAGAGGCACCGTGGCTTGGCTTTCTTTTAATAAGATCCAAGCCAGCCATGGACACAGAGTTCACAGATATAGAGGATGGGAGGGGAGCTTGGGAGAGAGCGATAGAGACACAGAGGAAGAGGAAGACAGAGAGAGTGGTGCGATACAGATAGGAGAGAACGCATTAAAATATTGACAGAAAGGAAGGAGGAGAGTAAGGGAAATGATGACCTGGGAGATGAATAGGAAGTCATCCCCTTTCTTCCACCCCCTCTCTCTCCTTCTCTATCTCACACATGCATGCACAGACGGAGACTTACATCCTGGTTGCCCATATCCCAGTAGGGTCTCTCTCCGTAAGACATGACCTCCCACATCACAATGCCGAAGCTCCAGACATCTGAGGCCGAAGAGAAGCGGTGGTACTGGATGGCCTCCGGAGCGGTCCACAGCACCACGCTCTTCCCTCCGTGCTGCACAGGAGAAACGGGGGGGGTGGCGGAGAAGGGCGGGGTCGGTTCAGAAATGCAAAGCTTTGATATTCTCTTTGAAAATCTTTGAAAACATTTTCGACTGATCTTTTGATACCTGAATGCACCTTAAGCAAAGCAGAGCCTTCTAACAACCAGGGAAATAAAGCGTAGGAATAAGCTCCTTTGATAAGGCTAAATTGCATGACCTCAGCTGTAAGTAAAAAACAAAATTTAAAAAAAAGAAAATGACCCCTTAAATGCTGCTACTTCCTTTTTAGCCTGGGAACCAAATGAAAAATGTGCTCCCTTGCCTTGGGCCCAAGACTCATTAAAAACTATTGCTACTCTTGTCATGGGTGGACTTAACACCAACAGGCTTGTGTCCCACTTTGGGGGTCATTATTAAAGAAACTAGGACAAAGAATATTTTAAAAATAATAGCTTAAAAAGCACCAAGTAGTAAGAAAACAGATTTTCCATTTACTAATAAATAGGAGCAGCATGTCCAGAAAGACTGGCATCCTAACTGCCCTTACCAGTGTGGTGTAGATAGCCTCTATCTTGTCCTCCTGAAGGGGTCTGAAGCCAGACACTTTGCAGCCCAGGTTGGAGTTAACCAGCACCTGTGGATAGAGAAAAAAAAAACAGATTAGTATAGGTTACATTAGGAGGGAAACAATCTCCGGATGAGAGCTCGTTCTCCTGGTGGGCGAAGCTCTTATCGCACCGGGGACAGTTAATTGTTTACAGGAACAAACGGCTGTGTTCTTCATTTTCTGCAATGTGACCGCGGCAATTTCAGCTTGACAGACAGGCTCACTGAAAAAAAAAAAAAAGCTCATTGAACAAAAACGTGTTTATTCAGTGTAAACGATGTGACAAACCACAGTTTTGACATAAATTTCACTTCAAAGTTTTAGGCCAGTGCAGCTGCATACAGATGGGTGCATGCAGGTGTGACGGCACCTCACCCATATAATGTCAATTTGGTAGCTGCACATACAATTACTGGACTGAGGCTTTCAAAAGCAAAATCCAGATGCTTATAATGCATTTTTGGTCCAACTATGTGACCCCTGTCAGAAACGGTGATGCATGCTCAAACGCTTTTCTGTTTTCTGTCTGCACAAGTTTGCACTCGAAAAAGTCTTGCACAGAATAGCACTACCTTATATTGTCTCTCCTATTGTCTCCTATCCATCCTGTGCCTTACCTTGTGTGCAGCCAGCCGTCTGTGGACAAAACCCATCTCAGTGAGGTACTTCATACCCGATGCCACGCCGGTCAGCATGTCCATCAGCTGGATTATACTCAACTGGCCCTCGTGTTTCTGAGGTTTGGAGGAAAAGGAGCAGGGTGCAGGAAAAGGAAGGAAAACAAAAGCAGAGAGGAGAGAAAAAGAGAGGTGAATAAAAGAGAGAAGAACACAGAAGGGAGGAGGATGTAAATAAAGAGGGAGAGAAAATAAAGGGAGAGAAAGGGGTTAAGAAAGTATATAAAACACAGCGCTCATAAGAGGCAACACATCTGTTTCAACGGTATAATTTTGTGCTCACCGAGCTGAATCTCTTTATTTGGAGAATAAAAACAAACAGGCCATTAATTCATATCACTATAAACCCTGCCGCGATGGTTCAGAGAGCAGTGGGGCACAATAACAGTTTACAGAAGCTTACAGCATCTTTGAGCAGAAACGCTCCATTTATGCAGTTAATTATGTGCGTTTTCCTTATTACCGTAATATGCACAAGTATTTCTGCCCTAGGATCATATCATAATAGTAGTGCATTGAGGGTTATTATAACAAAATGCCTCGTTTGTGGAAAGAGCTTGAAAACAGAGGATCATGATGAGTCTTAATTTTGTCATTAGAGGATGTGCAAACACTCGTGCATACAAATTTAAGACACACACACACACACACACACATACATATAAAGTACACAAAAAGGGAAAAATGCACACAAAAGGGTAGAGAAGCTTACCCTGAGGAAGGAATCTAAGGCTCCGTTTGTCATGCTCTCCACCACGATCATCATGGTGTTACCTGTAGGGATAAAGAGAGAGAGAGAGAGAGAGAGAGAGAGAGAGAGAGAGAGAGTGTAAAATGAGTCTCGTCCACTTGGCAGCAGGGCAGACATTGTGCGGAGCCATTCTTCACCCGGTGAACTGTGATGAAAACTGGGAGAACCTGTGTGCTGCTCTGGCTGTCTCAGCAAGTTTCATGACCCTGTCTCACACACACACACACACACACACACATACCTATGCACACACACACATAGTCCTGCTCTGAACACACTTGCATCACAGGTACACGCTTGTTTGCACATTCATGCACATGCACACACAAACTAATTGAATGCATGCACACTCAACACACACACACACACACACACACACTCCCCGGCCAGGCAGTGCGTTCTGGCCCAGATGGCAAGAATCCAGCAGTGCTATGAAATTCACAGAAAGAGAAAGTAATACTGCAGCAGACGGAGGCGCGGGGGAAGACGGAGAAAGGAGGAGTGGATTATGGAAGGATGAGACGGTAAGATGAAAGATGTGGAGACGGGTAGACAACTTGGAATTTTAAAGCAACAGTACCGAACTTTTAGATAAAAAGAAACGTTCATTAAGCCAAACAGGCGGAACAGAGATGACTGTTAGCACATCATCACACATAACAGTTTCTCCAGAAATCATAAAACCTGAATTATAGCATGGCAAATTACCTTATGTGACTCTATAAAAGTTGAAATTTCGGTGTTTTTTGCATGTAAAGATTGAAAAGCATTCCCCTGAGTGACCCGAAAGTGCATTTAGTAGCATTAAGTAGCAATTAATTAACCGCCAGAAGAGGGAGACAAATCTGAGGAGTTCTGCAAGGCAATTTAAACAATAAAAATACATAGAAATTTTCCAGAAACTGACATTTTGTGGAGGCATCAAAGCCTCTTTAAAGCCATCATTCAATAAATTTCAATATATTTTTTAATTGGTCCATTGGAGACAGAAAAGAGAGGAAAGAATGAGAAAGTGGTAGTGGATTTTGGAAGGATAAGCTAGGAAAAAAAAAGAAGGGGAGACAACTTGGAATTTAAAATCTATAGTAGAGAACTTTTACATATAAATAAATACTCATTGCATTCAGTCTGGAGTTACATGTGGATCAGTTTGGGCTGAAATGGCACATAAATTCAGCCTCACTCCAGGAGCCAATCAAACGAAACTACCAGATCTCCTGTCAGGCCTGTTACATATGTTGAGCCTTGTCCTGCACTTTCACAATCTCTGACAAAATAGAGGTAAAGAGACAGAGAGAAAGCTGCAGATGGAGAGGAGAGGCAGCAGCAGCAGCAATCAGTGACCGAAGACGAGGAGCTGTGATATGGAAAGAAAAAAAAAAGATAAATGGAAAGGCAGAGAAAGAGAGAGAGAGAGAGATGGGAAAAAAATTGTGAGCGAGGGAGAGAAAGGTGAGAACATATGGTCAACTGAGAAGAGAGAGGTGCTGCTCCATTAGAAAAGCAAGCAACAGTGACTCCCCTGACACCCAGGTGTGTGTGTGTGTGTGTGTGTGTGCGTGTGTGTGTCTTTTTGTGGAGTGGGACTGATGGAGCAAAGTAATCTGGCAGCTGTAATCTCTCTCTCACATACACTCATTCACACATACACACTTGCAGGCATAATTTGGACACAGACAGATAGTTGAAATAATGCCTTGACCTTTTTCTCCTGTTTCAAAGAGCGTCTGGGGCGATAAGTGGCCTCTCATATGGACCCAATCAGACCGCCAGACAGGCTATGTATGAAAAATCATCCCAAAATGAAATATGCACTGTTAGGGGGCAAGAATATCTGCTGAGATGCAATGAAAACAACGGGAAGGAAACAAAATCATAACTAGTCAGACTTGGTAAAGCTGCCAAGGGCCGAGGGATTAAGGATAAGGTTTTTTTTTTTTATGAATAAGAGAAATGTTGTTGCACTGGTTAAGCCCAAAATACTACTGCAACACCAGTAGAACAGCAAATTAAATTATTAAAAAATATTCAAAATCTATATTCAGCCCTACTTTGGGTTTTGCGTTTCATTTTCAATAATCCAGGTAGCTAGTAATTCTTTTTGGACCAACAAATTGCTTTTGATATCCTCGTCTGACTACGGGTTTAAAGGAACATTTCATCTAAAAATGAAAATTCTGTCCTTATGTCCACTCTCCACCATGCCAGCAGGTGAAGTGTATTTATTGATAATACACATACACAACCTTGGGTGTGCATTAGAGTGACATGTTTTGCTATCAAAGGCTAGAATGAAAATTTGTGCAGGACTTTGGCTTCGGAAGTCTTGGATCATGCAGCACGAACTGTTTGGTGCATTTATTTATTTATTTATTTTTGCTCTTTTTGGATCTTTAAAAAGCAGTACCCATCCACTTCAGTTGTTATAGTATTTTACCATTAAGGAGTTGCATTAGCTATCTCTGTGTGTGTTGTATGAACAAAGACATGTCACCTTTCAACTGGCACGAGAGTGAGTAAATAATGAAAAAAATATGGGGTGATCTGTTCCTTTAATGCAAGTCTGAGAGTGAGTGAATAATGACAAAAAAAATTACAATTTGGGGTGAACTGCTCCTTTAATGCAAGTCTGAGAGTGAGTGAATAATGACAAAAAAAATAAAAATTTGGGGTGAACTGCTCCTTTAATGCAAATCTGAGAGTGAGTGAATAATGACAAAAAAAATAATAATAATTTGGGGTGAACTGCTCCTTTAATGCAAGTCTAAGAATGAGTGAATAATGACAAAAAAATAATAATAATTTGGGGTGAACTGCTCCTTTAATGCAAGTCTAAGAATGAGTGAATAATGACAAAAAATAAAATAAAATTCGGGGTGAACTGCTCCTTTAATGCAAGTTTTGCAATGCCTCTCCTGACTGATGATAATGAGCTGAGTGCAGGCTCAATGACGTTTATACCCAACATGACACAAACTGGCCTCAGGCTGCGCTGTAGGAATAAATAAGACAGGCCACATCTATTTTTGATGCATATCAGCGAACAGCGCTCATGTGAAAGTCTAACTTTGTGTTGCGGCCCCGGCTGTGACGGCGCAGCCTCCTTCTCAATCTCCCCGCACAGCAAATGTCAGGAGACTCCCTCGCTGACATCACTGCAATCTGCTTTTAGCGTCTCCTGGCTGCACGATGCATCTTGTCCTCACTTTGTGCCTTAAAACAATAACCCGATGACTGAGAAATTCCCAATGTGCGTCGCACTGTGCCATCACAGCCAATTCCTGTCACATCAACACATTCTCCTTCTCCATCACCCTTAGCCCGTCATGTCCCGTGCTCATCTGGGGCTCCCCCCATGGTGTGTTTAGAGAATGACAGGAATCTGTCTCGCTTTAATGACACGCCCTGCGGTGCGCTCCTCCTTGATGGAGGGATCGAGCAGGCGGAGGAGGAGGACGAGGAGGAGGAGGAGGAGAGGCAGAGGGGAGATGAGAGGGGAATGGAGAGGGGGCATGGAGGGAGGAGCGAGGGGTTTACAGGTGTGGGCCGGAGGTGTTTTGGAATAGTCTGCAACCACGTGGCTTTTCCCTCATGTGATGAAGTCAGATAGAAGAGCCATTATCAGATTATTTTAAATTTGGAAGCTAATATAAGAGAGATGTACGTCAGGTAAATTGAAAAATATAATGGAATTGATCCACACTTGATAAAAATGAATAATTTCTCTTGAGAAATTAATTTTATTGATACTCGTGGCCTGATATGCCTTTTTCTGCCTTATTTCAACATATACTTGATCCACTAAAAACTCAAAATCCAACTGAAACTGGATTAAAAAAAGGATCATCTAATCCCACTGGCAGATTTTTTACCTTGTTTGAAAAACAAAACAAGATTTTGACACTGAATATGAGACTGAATGACTTGAGATTTCTTGCCATATATGTGTGACTTAATGACAAATGTGGACCGTGGCTGGACCAGTTGAGATCCACTGGTGTAGAGGATGTGACGCCGTCTGAGAAACCACCAATCACGTTACAGGACACCGTCATCCAGCCACTTGCAGCTGTTCTTTTCCCAGGTTACTCAGTTTTTAGCTACATGCTAATTTAGATAGAACAGGCAGAGGTGTGGATGTTTGTGTGCGTGCTGGAGACCGGGAAGGTGGTGGGAACAGGGAAGGAGAAGAAGAGGAGGGAAAAAAGAGAAAGAG
>OMLF01034068.1:2244-16291 GCA_900302615.1 Holocentrus rufus
GATCGAAAAGAAGCCTGGAAGTAAAGCGCGTGAGTCGACGTGTGCGTGCGTGTGTGTCTGTGGTTCAAAGGATCCCAGGGCTATGTTGGCAAACATTTGCACACACACACACACACGCACGCACTGCTACACGCCCCGCCCACCGGACTCCAGTTTGGGAAGCTGTTCGGACACTCAGAAACAGACAGAACTGTATTTATGGGACTATTTTTATTTATCGCTGTTTGTTTTCCCCAGCTGCTGGAAGGCTTCCTGCAGCTGACCTGAGCATCCGCCACTCTGCAGATTCACCACAGGTGGCGCTGTTTGTCCTGAAAATGAAACCCTCGGCGTCCAGTCGAGGAACCTGTTGGCCGAAATGTTAGTATCACGTCTGAATTACTTGAATTTAAAAAGAAAAAAGAAAAAAAAAAGGGAGCTGTCACAGACTCGGAAATCGATGAGCTCTCTGCTGCCGCCGCAGCAGACCGGTGGCCATTGGTGGTACTGCAGCACAGAACAGCGTCCGCCTGCCCGTCTGTCTCCAGGCTCGCCAGGATGAAAAGGGACCAAGGAGCCGATAGATTCAGACTTAAAGTTTCCCTTCCTGCTCCGAAGCCAGACAACAACCCCCCACCCCCTCCATCCACCCCTGGTCAGAACTCTTTAATCTTTGATTTTAGGTAGGTTTGCACTGGACTGGCATGCCCGAAGGCCCAACTCCCCATCCTCCCTATACACACACACACACACACACACACACACACACATACAGGGAGGTGTCCCAGGCCTAACGGACGGCGGCTAAAGAAGAAACCAGTTTTACACTGTAAGCGACTCGTTCCTCTCCGCTGGACGAGGGCGGCGAGAGCGGACACATAATGTAGATATCTAGATTTTTATTCCGGAAGTTTTATCGTCGCCTGACACGTGCTCATGACTTCGAAGTGCTCATCCCCCTCCCCCCCCGTGAAAGACAGCGACATTCAAGCCGCGCACGCAAAACACAAAGTCACCGCCATTGTAGCTTTTATCTTGATTTTCTTATCGTATTGAGTTGTACACTAATTCTAAAGGACACACATTAAGTTTATTTAAATAGGCGTGAGTGTGTGCAAAAGGCCAGTAAAGAATCCGAAGCTTTTATTTTATTTTATATTTATAAAAGCCTTCCACCGTCCTATATTACAAAAAGAGGAGAAGACAAGGGGATTAGGGCCATTCTCTGTAGCTAGGGCTGCCATGTAGGGAGTCAACGTGTTGTAGGATGTGGTGATCCTGTCGTAGGTAGTAGACTGTCAGCATTAGCAGTAACGTGAAGTGAGAACATCTAGACGTGTAGCAGCCGAAGCTAGGCAGGCGAACGGCCTGGAAAACAGCAGATATTCGTCTCCACCGCCTCCAGAGAAGCATCGCTTACCTCCTAGAAGTGTCTTTGTCTTCATGTGCGCAAAACATACAGGAGGCTTATAAAAAATACAAAGAGTCACGTGCATTTCCCATCGTTTCAAGCGTACTGTAAGTTGCCAACGAAGCGTTCTCTCGTAGCAGCGACGCGAAACCACCACCCACTCCGCATCTCCTCGTTTTTTTTTTTTTTTTTTTTTGGGATTGTTTGGATAATTGTTAGGATCTTAATTTGCCTGCAGATTTCCCAAGAGAAAAAAAAGTTTTAAGATAAAAAGAAAATTAGTAGTTCTTGTGGTGAATGAAAAAAATGCACTACGTTAATCTATTTACAGAGGTTTAACAAGATGATATTAGTAACACTGTATATTGTTCATATGGGTTTTAAATTTTTCTTTTTTATTTATTTTGTATACAGATCTTTATCTCTGTGTTCTGCTGGAAACAAATCTTTGTTTTTTTTATTTATAGGAGGGGTGTCCTTTATTTCCTTTTATAGATTTTATTTATGGAGAGTAATTTAACAAAAGAAAAAAGAAAAAAAAGTGTGCTTAAATTCAAGTGTATGACCGAGAGGGAAATGCTTTGTTCCTGTTCAGCCATCAGCAGTGATGACAGGGGAAGAGAGGACCTTTTCTTTGGGTCTAAACCCTGACACAGGCCTCCAACTGGACTGTGCAAAACGTATAAAAAGATGAAAAAAAAATGAAATGAACTGAACTAGAGATGTGTCAAAAAAACTTGGTTCTATTCATCCTTACTAGACCGTGCAGCGCTTCTGTCATTTCCTTTTGATCCGTGGGCAGTCCGGTTCTGCCTTCAGAAGTAGATCAGACTCACCCCGAAATCGTGCAGTTTCTTCAAAATCCTGCTGTTCTCGCCCAGCAAAGTCTCTGATTGACCGAATGAGTGGAACCACATGTCACCCAGCTGGTTTGAAATCTGGGTGCCACACTTGATGACATCAGGATTACCAGGTGACTCGCCAGTACTTTATCTTCTTTTCCCAGTTAATCTCTGAGTTGAACTGAACCCGTTTGGATAAATTTGGATTCAGGGTCGTCACTTTTTTGAGCTATTTGTGATCTCAGTTCTTAAAAAATAAGCTACTTCTCTCGTACTAGGTTCAGTTTGAAGCAGAAGTTGTTCAGGTTGGCCTAATCTCCTATTTTCAATTCCCGGGTCAAATTGACCACCCTGTGGCGCTACGAGAGAAGATCATTGTTTATCTGAATGTCAGACTTACCAACCCACCTGCTAACTTCTTGTTGGTGATAAAAACAGTAAAAACAACTGTGGAAGGGAGTTAGTAGAGTAAAACATGTTAGAAACAGTGAGAAATTCCCACTAACTACAGTCAGTGGGCTGCCATAGCTCCTATAGCTCAATAAAACACGTTCTTAGATTGCTGTTTGCCAGTAAACACATGTATTGCCAAGTATCTGAACTTAGTATAGACTCCCTTCATGTACTCTTTCCGTAAGACACCAAGGTAATACTGTCAGACCAGACCAGAGATTCACTGCTTCCATGTACGGCAGCAGGGAAATCTCAGTCTGGTTTCCCTCGCTCTGCTCCCTCTCTCATCACTGCCACCAAGGCTGACAGTAGTGGACAAATGCAGCACGCCTCACTTTATCGTGAGCGCCGGCAAGAGCCTCATACACAACGCTTTGATTTCCGATTCTCTGTTTGCACACGTGTAAATACAGACCGATTCACGCCATTCAGTTTGGCACTCGCTACTACCACCTCTTCTTTCTCATTCTGTTGCTCAGACTTCTTTTCTTTTTTGTAAAAAAAAAAACAAAAAAAGAATTTTGTAAGGAGGCCAACGATCTGCCGCCTAGTTAGCGTTTTAAAGAACATGATGTGCCTTTTTATGGTAAAGTTAGGTCCGCTTGTGTCACATCTGTCCACAGGGCAAGACGACACCTGCTGTCAGGAAGCTGTTTCAGACCGACACAGTGTCCTGCTGTTGTGTCCCAGAGATCAGGGTTTGGATCAGTTCACTTTAAATTCCTTTAAATTACCTGTAATCAGCAGCTTACCTGCTCATGGTAGAGCCTTGATTCCAAATTGTATCTTCACAGACTGGATATAAACATCTTTCGCACAGCTGAAGAATTCCGTTTTGTTGAATCCACTTTACAGGGAGTGCAGAAATATTAGGCAAGTTGTATTTTTGAGGATTAATTTTATTATTGAACAACAACCATGTTCTTAATTAACCCAAAACACTCATTAATATCAAGGCTGAATATTTTTGGAAGTTGGAGCAGGGCTTTTTTAGTTTTAGCTATTTTAGGAGGATATCTGTGTGTGCAGGTGACTATTACTGTGCATAATTATTAGGCAACTTAACAAAAAACAAATATATACCCACTTTCGAGCCTATACAGCTTGGAGTAAGACAACATGCATAAAGAGCATGATGTGGTCAAAATACTCATTTGCCTAATAATTCTGCACTCCCTGTAGTTGATCGAACTGATCCAAACCCTGTTCTGCTCAGTGGCTCAGATTTGGTTTAGATTTGGGTTCAAAATATGGAAAACTCCACTTAGTAGCCATTCAGTATTAGCTAACCATTAGTGATATCAGGATTTAGGGTTTGGGTTCATAAAAAAGCTAGTAAGCTAAGTTTGAGTTTAGTCAGACGTCTGTGGGTTCGGTTAGTCTGGGTTCAGGTCTTCAGGCCCGAGTCTTAACTACGAGTCTTAGCTACACTGTTGTTTTCAAGGTTAAAGCTAACGTGTCTTACATGCCAGGGTTGGGGTTGGTTTGGTTCAATTCAGATTGGAAACCACATCTGCCGTTGAGACCAAGGCTTCAGTTGCTTTTCCAAGGATGGCAGGAAACCTTTCGCGACACCCTCACGAAAACATTTTGCTATGGTTTTGGAAATGTAAATTCACAAAGTGCGGTGAGGTGTTACACTGTGAATTGAACGAAGCCAGCGGTGCCCCAGCCCTGCGCCTTGCTGTTCAGAGCCTGTATTGGGTCAAACCTGTTTCGGTGCGGCAAAAGCCTTATTCACTTTGTTTTAGCCAGGCTTAATTCTAAGCATGCTGTTGATTCAGATTATCAAATGTTAGGTTTCCTTCTGCCAGTTATCAATGAGGGAATGAGTTTGAGGAAAGATTCGTGCTGGTGCGTCTCGTTTTCTGTGTTGAAATGGAAGACGGAGCGCCGGCCTTGGGGAAGGTCTTGCAAAACAAAAAGGTTTTCTCACCATATCTGTCTTTGTTAACCTCAGCATTGAATGTCTCCATTGTAAAACTTGCTACTTAAAGTCATGCAGACATTTATCAATCTCTTTGTTTTTCAATCTCCAATTTGTTTTAAGCTGTCAATTAGCATCCAGTGTCGGAAACATCAGAGCGATGATTGTGGTCCAAGCAATGAACGGTAAATAACGAAATGACAACATTTTTGTTTTCACAGTCCTTGACAAGTAAGAGGGATATAACTTTATTTTTAAATAAACCTTTTTTCTGTGACAAAAGGCTCTCTGACTTTGTTATAATGTTCACTATACATTTGTTTTACATCACAGGAATACAATTTTAGTATTTACACCAGCACAGAAATTTACAATCAGCAGGGCTAAGGAGCAGTTTGAGTCCCACAGTTTATATGTGTGTGTGTGTGTGTGTGTGTGTGTGTGTGTGTGTGTGTGTGTGTGTGTGTGTGAACGTGTCTGACTTCTTTGTCTATTCCATAAGGTCATGCAAAATTGAGGCGATAGTTCTCATAACCTATAGGATGAAATTGCCACATTTCAAACAAAAATCCTTAAATGCACAGTGAGTCATCAGCCAACAGACCTGTGACTGCATGCTTGTGTTTGTGCACGAATGTGAGTGTGTGTGTTTGTGTGCTCGTGTCAGTGAGTGTTTATGTGCTTGCACGTCCATTTACGAGAGAGCGTTTATTTCTGGGCCGATTATACATAATCGATACCACCAAAATTTTGACATATTTTGCCATAAACCCGTCAGATGTGCCAAAAGCCAAAATTCAAACAGCAAAGTAACATTCATGTGCCAGATAAATTACAGTCTTACAACACAGTATGTACATTCAACTACAGCCACAGCAGCAAGCACAGACTTTAAGAAAATACATGAATACTCTGTGAAAAATGAGCACATCCCCTTCCCCCTGTAGGACAACCAAACTCCTCACAGCTAACACTCCACCTGGTTGATTACATGAATATTCAACAGTCACCAGACACTGGTCAGTAAGATTAAGGCTTTGGAGTGAACAGTGAATAGTGGATGGAAAGGACTTAATGGGAATATCAGAGTGCTAAAACTAAGCTCAGTGTTGATGGATGTAGTGTGGTCAGGAACCAGACTAAGGCCATTTCCAGATTTGGCATGTACTATATTTAAGGGAAATGGACCATGCAAAGTCAAAGTAGTTTATTTCATCTATGTTTCTCTGTGTAATATAATACTGTGGCAGCCTGTTTGGTGATATTAAAGAATTGTGATGTACTGGTGATAGAAAAAAAAACATTTGCTCTCAAAGCCTGATATTTGGAAGCCACTGTGCTTCAACGAACCTGCACTGCTTTGCCTTTACTGATATTCAAATCTAAATTTCAAGGTAAAGCCTAACATCATCCAAAGGGAGAAGGAGCCAGCACACCAGCCAATTAGTGTATCAACCCTCAAAGAAGGACATTAGAGCTAAGGTTGTACAAGGATCTTTAATTTGACAGTCGATTAAATTGGTTCTTTTCCCTTTTATCCCTTTTGGCGTTTTCAGCTGTGCTTCTGAGCCACTGCGCCCAAAGTGCCCCGGTCAATACAGGCACAGTCAAATGTTTTTGTTCACAATTTCAAAGGTACAACCAATGCCATTGAACTCTTGCTCATCTGTATTGTCTCTGAAGCATATTGCACCTGAAACATTAACCTATTAAAGCCTATGACAAACAGATAAAAGGAAAAGCACTTATTGACTCTTGACACGTAACGACTAGATAAATAGTCCAGAAAGCATCGCGTCACAGCAACTTGTGTGGAGTATCCAGTTTCCACTCCTTTGGCCAATAAAGAACCCAAAACATGATCAGCATTAACAGTAAAACGTTACAATAACAGTATAAGTAACAAGCCAAACTAATGTTGATCTTAGCCTTTGACTTGGAATTTCAGATTCCAGGTACTGCGGATTGCAGCGATTGAAAGTTTGATCAGTTTGACAGTTCAGTTCCAGTGGACATTCAGACCTTGAAGAAAAGTTTGGTAAGTCACTGGTCGATATTGTCTTCTTCTCTACAGCATAACTGACAGAGGTGTAGTCAGGGCTACATGTGGGTACAGAGTATTACCCCATTTTTTTTTTCAGGGAATACAAAGTATACCCACTCAGTCTGACTACCTTTGAAATACACAGGATGGTAGAGTTGTGGTAATGCTAAAATACATTATAATATTGGTTAATTCCTTTTTCTTGTGGTCTCTTTCTTTAAACCTAATCTCAGGAGGAAAAAAACTTGGATGCTCATTAACTCTGATTTGCTTACTTTTGTGGCAGTTTCCTCCACTGGTAAGTAGAGGGCGCTAGATGCAGGGGATTATGGAAATGTAATTGATACACTCGAGTTTGATACTTAAAGCTGTTAGAATGGTCAGCATTCACAGACAAAGCAGCTTGATACTAGGATTAAACCTGTTTTCACTTCTTTTCCTTCTTTCTATCTATTGTTATAACAGTGAATCTGAGGTGGAGCCAAGCCATGATTCCCTTGTGCCATTGAGTGCCAGACAGTAAATCTGGCTGGGTTTTGTTGGTAATGGTTAGATTTATCCTCTAGGACCGTAAGCTGGCTTTGGCATTGGGTACCTGAAACATTGCCCACTCGAGGCTTTCCTGCTCCTGACACAGCAGTCTTGAGAAATACTGTAAACAGCACAGCGTGGCAAAAGGTGTGCATGCCCAGGTGTGTGTGTATGTGTGCATCTCATTCGTGTCTGTATGAGATGTGTACTTTGTATCAATATATACTCTGCTGTCACGCACATCCAGTGTAGCTTCTTGTACCTAAAATCGTCAAAGGAGAAAAATACCCCTGGTACTTTACTGCTACATCAATCAGTTTGATCTGCCACACTGCAAAAATCTAAAAGCACAGCTGAGCAAAGGCCTCTAGGAACCATGGAAAAATAACCTGTTGTGCTGTGACAGGAAGATGAGGTGTAACTGAGGTATTGTACATCAAATTGCTGTTCATAAATATGTTCCCTTTGTGGAGTTTGAATCCTCTTTTGGTCCATACATCTTGAGAATGTTCTCTCTATGGTGCAGTCCCAGCTTGTCTCTGCCTTGTTAAGACATCTCTCATCTCTTAAACAACAGAGTCAACAAAGACAGCCCTATCCTAAAGCCTATCCTACTTTCCTTTCAAGAGACACAAAAGAATGCCAATGCTGCAGCTGACAAACCAGCCAGCTCCCAAATTTTCCTAATTCCGCAAGTAAAATTCCCTTGCACAGCCCTTCCTGTACTATGAATCCTCTATCTATCTCTTTGACTGTCTCTATATTTCCCTTCTTCAAATGGAGGGGGAGGGGGCATAAAAGGACAGCCTGCCCATTCCCAGTTAAAAGACAGATAAAGATATATACAACAAACTGTAAACGAATGAAAAGGTGCTAAGAGTTCTTCCCATGGTGATGTCCTCAAGGCCAAAACGTCTTCATCCACCAGGAACCTTGGTTCAAGTCTTCGGATCTTCCCACAATGAATATCAGCTAACAGGGCCACCCATCCTCGACATCCCCCTCTCTTCTCTGTCACCACAGAAACGCTGAGAATGGGAGAATGGGAGGAACATAGAGAAACAGAAGCTTCCACTGGGACCTTGCGGCTTGGATGTACTGTGATTGTCTATGAAGAGACTGTAAGGGACTGTAAACTGTATAACCCCCCCGTCCCTCTCCTGTCAGTCATTCAGCCCATCCCAACCCTCCCCCAACCCAACCCTCCTGTCCCTCGTGTCTTCTTCATCCTCCCTGTCATGGTCCATCACTCAAAACGCTCGTAGTTCCTGGTCTGTCGGATCCGTGGGACCATGTCAAGCAGCAGTCTGTGGCGTAAGAAAAGGAGGATTTTTAGATTGTAAATGGAAACCAATTGCTTTGGCAAAAACCTTGTTCATGCCTAAAGATGCACCAGACAAGAGTTTTATGTGAAAATACACTTGTTTTATCAATCTTTATCTCAAATTGGGGCTGTTGAAGCCATCCCAACTAATTGAGACACTTCCGAATTGTCCACATCTCAAATTTCAAGTATGGTCACCTGTCTATAGTGATGAATCAAAACAGAAAACTTTCTCCCAAACATAAGCAAGAGGGCACTATGTTGAGAAAGCTGGATGGTTGGACGTGTCTCAAAAAGTTTTTTCACCATCTCTACCCCTACTAACTACTAAAAAGAAATTTAGGTCTGAGGGATGCGAAGTGCAAGATTAACCCAAATAAGGGTGATGTATTTTTTCTACCTTTTGCTATAAGTTGTGCATTTCACTCTAGACCTGAAGAGGAGCATACAACCAATTCTGTGATGTAATGACCACTTACTTGACTCCATAGGCCATGATGATGAGGCCTATGAGGACGCCTATTGTCCCATCCAAGTACCAAATCTTGGGTTCATGTTTGAATACTTCAGCACTGATGAGAATAGAGAAACCCATGATGCCCCCCACCAGGGAGTTGAAACCTGGAAAGAGAACAAACACACCTGATTCAGTCTCGATATTTCTTTGAAGAACTGCATTTGTACATAAGCATTGTTCAAAAAGCTTGACTCTTCAAGAGGACATTTTCGTGACCTTGGCATTTCATGGAATCATTTTTGATCAAACATGAATTATATATATCTTGACAAGGGTTACAATACTCTTAAATATCATGAGCCTTTGTTTTTGTTTTCTTCTTCTTTTCTTCTGTGGCTAGACCTGTGAGAGGCAGCAGCAGCCTCAGATTGAAACTGCAGTCGGGATCTTTGCAGCCTTTAGTGAGTAGTGTTAGAATTCAATCCTCATCTGTTTGAGGATTTCCTCAGCAGCCTGGTAACTGAGCACGGTCCAGCCGACACGTGATGTCAGCTGCTGCGGTCTACAGCAATGCAAACAGTGGCAGAGTCTACAGAGGTGACAGATTCCTGAAATGCTCCTAGTGTCTGTCAGATATTGAAAGGTCAACCTCAGTGGTTTCTCCATGGTAGGAAGGTTAGCATGAGTGACAGTCATGAGTTGTGTTACAGACATGTAAGCAGGGTAAGAGTAATGACAGATTCCTTATATGGTGTAATGAGCAGTCCATGTGATATGTCACTTTAGGAGTCACACTTCAATGCAATTACTGGGAAATGGGTATGAGTAGAATAACCTTTCCTCCACACGTCCGAATGGACCGGCTCACATAGAGGTGAGTGTTCATTAAGAGGAAAATTATATGCAGCCCATAATGACAATAACTTGCCCAAACACACGCAGCAGATAATTATCCCCAAAATAACATCACACAGAGCCAAATCCTTTTGAAGCATGAGCTCTCTGTGAGGTTCAGGCTTTTGATAATATTAAGATTTAACTCAGGTAAAAGAGAAATAAACTATGTATGAGAGCCTGTTCATTAAAAAAAAATAACCCGTGTGTATGTGTGTGTGCCTACCATCAGTGATCAGGGCTCTGCTGGTGAGCACTCTGCCGAGCATAAACTTGACCACAGCCAGAATGACGCACACCAAGCCACTGACGATGGACACGCTGAACAGAAAGTCATCCTGAAAGAGAGACAGACAGTGAGGCAGATGGAGAGTCAAACTGTGAGAGCCTCATGGTCTACCTCCCACCTGTCACATAACTACGATCAGCTATCAAGGAGGACGGCTTTGTCTTCCCTGCCCTCCCTCTCTTTCCAGTGGGGTTCCTCAAGGCTCATTCTTAAACCCCCTTGTTTTCTCTCTGTATACTTAGACCGCTCGTTCGACCATGTGCTCTCCAGGCCTGAGAGTACGCAGCCAAGCTAACCTGATTGCTTCCCCCTGCCTAGTTAAAGATGTGCAAATATGTGAAATCAGATGATGTAGTGATCAATGCACTGCCTGGTCCTGGTCATCACATTTCACAAAATCTCCTACCACTGATACGCTGTCAACACTCTGCTTTTGGTTTCCGTCCTCTGACACTAATGCATCTCTAGATGCGTCACTGATTTCTCCAGCTGGACGTCTGCCAACTAAATGCCATAAAACTCTGACTGCTCTTTCTCTGTGGAATATCTTGCCATCTACAAGACTTCTCCATCACTGTTGACAAGACCAGGGTGTCCGCCACAAGTATTGGTGTGAATCTAAACAACTATCATCCCAGTCATAACTTTTTAAGAGATTTACACTCTCCATCCTTCTTAGCTGGCCTCGTGAAAAACTCCTTTCAGCCCCAATAACTCATCCAAACTGCTTCAGCCTGTCTCACCTTCGGCCTCCCCAAATTGTCCCATGTTCCCTGCACTCCTTCCAAGACTGCAAAGAGATCCACAACCCTGCACCTCTAGTCCTACACCCCATATAACTTGCCAGGTCAGTCACGACTCCTCTCCCTCCTGGCTTCCAACTGTCAGAATGACCTTCTCTCTCTAGACAGAACAGCAGAGTCACTCCCTGTCTTCCATCATAGGCTGAAAACTCATCTTTTCAATGAGTACCGTATCATGTCTTCGCCTCCCCCTGGTCTACTCCCTCAAGTTACACTCAAAATATATTCAATTTTGCTTCCCTTAACTTTTATTTATCTAGAAATTCAAAAACATGATCTTTCCAGGGTCACAGAAATGTTGTGAAGTCCCAAAAGCTCTGATGTTGTCATTTTGATCATTTCAGAATTTAAGACTATTTTCCTTTTGCACTCACTGCACGTCACTCTGGATAAAAACATCAGTTAAATGTCTAAAATGTAAGCGCAACAGAGAAGGACAGAGGAGGAAGAGTGAATGAGATGAGAGAAAAGGAGAGAGCTGCAGAACGCTCGCTGCCTCTGCAGCAGCATTAATATTGCACTATGGCCTTGGAGCCATGAAAAAGCTGCCTTGGCGAGGTTACAGACATCACAGAGCAGCCGTGAGATGGAGAGAAAACATCAACATGCTGCATAGTCCTGAGTCACTGTTTACCTGAAAGGAGAAAACCTGAGGAGCAAAATCTCACCTACTAATGAATACATTTTGCAACAATACAGACTAGTTCTGTTTCAGTAAACACAATATTTTTTTTTATTTAAAGCTGCACTATGCAAGGTTTTCTCATCTTAAATCACAATGTGGTACCGCAACACAGAAAAGCATCTCATTACCACTAATGAAGACAAAATAGATTTGTTATCTTTGCCCCAGTCAAACTTTGGTGTTGGACATGGTCCATAGCAGGAAATTGTTCTTCATCTTCAAAAAGTGACTAATCAAAGTTAAGTGAAACATAAATCATCCCTTAATCATCAATGGAGTGAGACCTTCATCCAGAGAAAGCTGTGCTCAGCAGTGATGGCTAAGTAATAATTAGTAATAATATTAAATGTTCCAAGTATTCAAAATTAAATCTTCTGCAAATTAAATTTGCAGAAGTGCCAAGATTGCTCTGTAAACAAATAGATCAACAAATTATGATTAAAAATTAAAAATGGATCAATTATTTTGGATAGTTCTGCTTCCAATTTTGAATAAACTATACCTACTTTATGAGAATTTCACTTCCACTATGAATCACAGTCAGCTATCATGGGAAATCCTGCCCTCCAAAAATGACCTTCTCAGACATCAAGATTCAAAGTGTTTTATGTTTGAGGCAGTCAGAGCTGAAGCCGGGGTGGCTTGGCATTTCGGCTGTCAGAGGACAAGGGAGGGCTGGGCAGAAATCCCCATGAGAGGGGGGAAATGCACACACACGCACACACACAAATACACACCCGCAAGCGAGAGATCACGGCAAACAGAGATCTGCCCAGAATCTGAACACACTCCTTGACATTTACATTTGACAGGGCAGTGGGAGATCCCTGTGTAGAATATGAATATGATGTGGTATTAACCGTTGTTCTTCTTTCTGAAGATGGGCCGAGTAGCGTATTGTCCATTATTACTTGGATGTGGAGAGAGGATGCAGCAATTATGAAAGAGACAGAGTGAACCATTGCAATTAACTTAATCCGGGACACATTCACAAAAACCAAGGCACTGATCCAGGAACAATGATCAGGTCACATATGCAAACAACCTTCACAATGAATTACAGCTTTTCTAGCACATTTTTTAAGGTGTGAAAAACATGTCACAAGTAAGAAAAAAAGCAGGAAAAAGGAAGGAAGGAAAACTACATCCTGTTAGAAATCAGTGGGGTATATGAGTCATGTGTCCTGACAACAAGCCTGGAAAATCTCATCACATGCTGATTCCCACAGCAGCCATTTTGAACCTGTGTCACACTCAGGTGGGAAAATACACCCAGAGAAGCTGCTACAGACCAGCTAAGTCCAGCTGCTGTGTGCCGAGATGAACCTCATACAAATGTCAGAAATTGGACAAAATTATTTCATATATTCCGCACTGAAAAATCTATTAAAAATGAACGAACATCAAGAATCAATGCTATTGCTAGGTAGCTAGCTATAGCTAAAAACAGCAAGTAAGCTAGTCGACATATCTAGTAAATGCCAACCGTCATTGTAGTCGATGTTCCTCCTTAGATTACTGTCTGTTTGTTGTTGGATCTATCTGACATCTTGTGTGTTTTACTGTATAAACATGTCAGTCTGACAGCGAGGACGAGAATATGTTTTCTTAGACCAAAAAGATTATCATTTGACAATGACAGCCCTAATTATCAATATTATAATGTATCTTTAACTAAGCCAAAAGAAAAACACTGTGTGACACAGCTGTCCATGTGTCAGTAAAATATAGGGCTGATCCATATATGAGCTAACTGATGCATGACACAGCATTACATTGTCTACACTGTAGTGTCCCTGTTTGGGGTTTGAAAATCTGGTCACCCCACTCCTCTAGTGCAAATACATCTATGTCCCTAGACTGTAATGTAACCGTACATTTGCTGTGTGTAAATCCTCCTTATCCAGCTCGCCTG
Source organism: Holocentrus rufus (assembly GCA_900302615.1). Classification (NCBI taxonomy): domain Eukaryota; kingdom Metazoa; phylum Chordata; class Actinopteri; order Holocentriformes; family Holocentridae; genus Holocentrus; species Holocentrus rufus. The sequence goes on from OMLF01034068.1 coordinate 15,799, forward strand.
TTTTCACTGTTGTGTTTGCATTTCCACTTGCTGGACTTTATAGCAAAGATACAAGCTAGCGAGGGTAATCCCAAACCAAATAAATAATGCATGTTCAGTCCTCAACCCGCTGTTCTTTGTAATAAAATTAAATGTAAAGAGAAAAACGAGCGGCTGCGTTAGAGGGACAGTCTTGACTTAGAGGGACTGTGTTGTTCTCAGCTTGTATTTTTGAGGTTATCCAATAATGTGAATGGACCTAATGGGGGGTGGGAGCATGTTTTCTACTCATGCAGTGAAGACACAAAAAATCCCAGAGAGTTGGAGGGTTTTCATGTACCAGTGGCGATATGTTTCTATAAAGAGCTTGGTTTTGGCTGCTAACTACGATTAATTAGGCTCAGAAGACGAACTGAGCAGGAACAGTCGGGCGTCACTTCAAACGCCAAACATCCACCTCCGCATGCCTCCTCTCTCATCCCTCTTTCTTTCTGTTTCCTCTCATTCTCGCCCC
>OMLF01034086.1:1046-17012 GCA_900302615.1 Holocentrus rufus
GGAGTGGAGGGGGAGGAGGATTTCCTACCTGCCCAGAGAGCTCAACATGTCTCAGTGGATAACAACAGGTATGAGATAATGTCCCTACACACAGACACACACACAGACACACAGACACACACACACACACACACAGCCTCCCCAGCCACCTGCAGAGCTGCAGATAAAAATTGGCCTCCGAATGCGACATCAGCTCGTGTGCAAAGCTGTTTTCTTCCCACAAACTTCCCTCGGCTCGGCGGATTCACTGATGCTGCCGCACAAATCAGTCTGGATCCAAAACCAGAAAGCTGCCAGCGATTCCTACACTTACTAAATGATTAAATGCACCGCATATTAAGGGAAAAGATGGGTAAATTCATTTCAGTATATCAGGTATTCAGCATGAATTGTTACTCCAAACACTGGAATTTCCTTCCAAAATGGGAGGAAAAGTGACACCTACATTTACAAAACGATTCATATGTGCTGTCAATTAAACCAAATAATACTGCTTCTATGGATATTCACCCTTAGCAGACTGTGCTCTCCACATTTAAAGGAGTACTTCACCCAAAAACGATAGATATATTGTTTATATTTATATTTTTTATCTATTTTTTTAGTATTGAAACCATGAAAGTGCACTGATTTGGGAGTTTATAGGTCGAAGCTGCTGATCAACTCTTTACTGACAGAAATTTTTGATCTTTCCTCCTTCATGAAACATATATAGCATTTAGATGAACTACTCCTGGTCTGGCAAAGAGTTGAAGTCACCTTCTATCTTTACAAAGCAGCATCACTTGGTTGAACTGATGGCTCATATCAATCATCCTGTAGATGAAGCTGTCACTCTCCTGCGATGACATTTTAGAATAATGAAATGAGGAACTTCAGGTAATGTGCTGTTTATAGGCTGTTCAAACTCGTTATATATTTTGCGCATAACTGACAAAAAAACGAGTTTTCTTTGTGAAAATAATGGATTTGCATGCTTATTAAAAGACGCGGTGTGAGCTGACCTTTGACCCCGCCCCTGTGTGTATCTGTAGGTGTGAGCCCAGGAGCAGAGTGGGTGAAAAACCTTCCCATCACTTCTTATTCTGCTCATGAACTCGTCGGGTCAGGTGAGCAGAGGAGGCAGCTGAGGATTTGGCTGCCGACTCGGAAAACAGCAGCCTCCCTGCCTATAGCGCTGTGTAGGGGGACTCGAATCGATGTTGAACACTAAATGCAACAAAGTCCTACAACCGCACTGTTTTATCCGGGCTGGCAGAGAGACTGCCAGATTAGATGAAGTGGGCGGGGAGAGAGAGTGGGAGAAAGAACAAGACAAAGATGCCTAATTGGCCCTAAAATGATGGTAAATTGCAGCGTAGCGGGAAGCCTCGTCGCTAAAGTGCCAGGCTGCTGATGGCTTCAAGTACGTCAAGTAACGTAGGGAAATATTTATAGCAGGAGAGGAGGAAGACGAGGGGGCGGAGGAGGAAGGAGGACAGGGAGGCAGTACAGCCAAATATCCTGCCAAGGAACCCAAATATCCTGGTGCAGAGGAGGAGGCAGAGGGGTGAAATGTGACTCAGCACCGAAACATGGAGACCCAGGAACCCGATGAAGGTTTGTTTCATTTAATAATTAATTTTTGCATTGAAATTTCTGTTTGCGTCAGTTTTCAATTTCCCTCCCAGTCAGTCACATCTTCAGCTAGTCTGACGGAGACCCGAAATGAATGATACCAATGGAGAATGTTGAAAGTCTGTGTTGCTACTGGAACATCAAAGTGGCCAGTGGAGTTCCAGAAACTTCTATGTCATGAAGCACTGAAGCTGCTCTGGTGGCTCGTGGCGGCACAACACCTTTTTAAGACACTTCATGTTGGTTTATCCTTTAACTTGTCAATTTGTATGTTTGAGTCAATGGAAAACACTTTTAGGATCTGGTATCACACTGAGACTGAGAACTCTGCAAAGGTGCAAAAACTGTGTTGCTGTGTTTTTATTTGGCTATTGTGAAAAATGAATAACGCATCTTTAAAATAAATAAATAAATAAAATAAAATGTGCAATGCTGAAAAGGAGGTTCTGCACACTTGGGTTCGAGCAAGATTCTTTGATGCAAATGCCAAGCTTTCCTTCATCAGGATCTGGTATCACAACAAAAAGTTGATAGTGATGATGTTATTTTTTTGCTGTTTTCATTTTTTCATTTGTTAAAAAAAAAAGAGGCAGGAATAAAACCTTTTCCCTCTGGAGTGAAGTGTGTCTTCCTGCTGATCCTGACAGAAATAGTCAACTTGCCTCGGGGGGAGATGTTCAGCTCGTGCACTCAGCATGAAAGTAAACTTCACAAACTTGACAGGGCGAGTACCGAGCTCTCTGCCATGTTCGTTTGAGTTCCCTGACTTCTGCCAGATTGAATATGCTGGCACCTTGTTCTGAGGACGGAGATTAGCGTTTTAAACGACGCTAAAACAACAGAGAAAATTGTGAACGCAGCATCGAAACGTTCCGTCCTTAAAGTCTCACCCAGCCCACAGCATTTCTCTCTTCTCTTCTCTTTCGCTCGCCAAGTTGGTTTGTGGGATCCAATCTTGGTTCCTTCATGACTGCTAGACTCCTACCAGAAGGCCGCCATCTCTCTTCTTTATCAGCCCACGAATGATAGTCTCAAACAGTTTTAACTTGCTAAACGGCAAAAATGCGTAGGATTAAGGTAACGTTAATCATCGACAGAGGCAGAACTGATTCTGCACACTGGAGGAGGGAGAGGAGAGAGAGCGGGACAGACGGAGAGAGGGATTAAGCCTTGTTTAATGGGATTCCTAACTCTCTTTCTCTCCGAGGACAAAGGCATCCCAGGGATCTCAGCTGCTCCTCTCCCTTTTTTTTTTCTGGATTACCTCCAGTGCCGTAAGAGAAAATCAGCCCTGCTGGGCAGATTTACCCACTTCCTGCACCGCAGATGGCTGTAACGTCAGGAAACCACGCGCCGGCATCCAAACAACACCGGCTGAATGGAATAGAGGGAGAACGTGCTCCCAAATGTCTGGATTCTCACATCAAAGATGAAACACAGACAGTTTAATAATAGGCTTTGGCAAACGGCAGGCGCTGGATGTTAATTTGTTCTTTAATGACCGTGAGGAGATGTGGAGGCGAGTGTGAGATGCGCGGTGGGGAATGGCAGCTGATCAGTGGGAGTGCTCCTGGATTTGGCTGTGTGTGTGCGCAACTGTGTGCATATGTGTGTGTGTGTTTGTGTGTGCAGAGGTATGACTTTGAAAAAGGAGGGTCGGCACATGGGCCCGTCTGGAAGAGTTACTGCGAATGTGCGTCCTTGCGTGTGCATTGCTGTTTGTCGATCATTATGACTGTCTGGATCATAAACAAACAAATATGGGGAAGTGCATAGAGAAATCACAATCATTAGCTAAAACAAAATCTTTTAAATGTTATAAAACTCACTATAACCCACCTTGGAACATCGGTTCTGCAACACTGTGCCATGCTCATCATAACCTGACCAATCGAAACTGTCAGAATCTAACAAGGCGGGACTTAAAGTTCACAAACCACATATTACCTCGTAACCAGATGGACTGCACACTCGAATGGACTGTGCAAGACCAGCGTGACGCTTTACTGCTTCGGCTGAGGACAAACAGGACTGCATCTTAAACTGCAAGAACTTTGACTTGATCGGCACCTGCAGAGAACGTGTGCGCCGTTCACATCATGAACACGTAAAAGTTACACGAACTTTGTGCCTTCAGTCCTGCACAGGTCTTTGTTTTTGTTTCACGACCATCCTGCATCTCTCGCCATCGGGACGTTCCCAAAGTCAAGTCTATCTTTGTATTAATTCATTGTGATAATTGGATTCTTTGAGACCAAAGACCCTCTGGAAATGACGCAGGTAATTGTGCAGGCAGCCGTTGTTTCGTGCTGCCTACAATTAAATAATACAGAACAGGTTCATCTTATAATTGTAAGTTATAATTGTACACAGAAAAGACTCACCTGTACATGAAGGGGGCCACGGTGGCAGTATTGGGGTGGTTGTGCTGCTGCTGCTGAGGAAGCTGCACAACTCCGTTCCCTCCTAAAGCTCCTCCTCCTCCCCCTCCACCTCCTCCTCCTCCTCCCATCATGCCGCTGGATCCTGAAAGGGCCGAGGTGCTGGTAGAGGAGGTCATACTGGTCCGTTTGCCCTCCAGGCCCCCGAGGGAGCGCTGGATGTAGAAGCTGCCGCCCTGACCGCCTTTGGTCAGCTTGGGCTTCTCTCCTTCTCCGCCCCGCATGTTGCCGCTGCTGTTCAGGGCGGTCTGGCTTTGGGTTTGGGACTGACTTTGAGGTTTGGACCCGACGCTGGATGGAGCTTTGAGTCCCGGCTTGGGGATGCCGCTGGAGGCTGGGGATGCGGCGCCGTCTTTCTTCCCTGACGACGCCTTCCCTCCTTTGGGGATGAGGCTGGCGATCTTGGACGTCTTCTTGGCGGAGTCGGCTGACGGCTCGCGCTCCTCTTTGGGCGGGGAGCCGGCTTTGGAGGCTTTGCCGGACTTGCTCTTCTCCTCCTTGTCTTTGGGCGAGGCGAGGGACTTGCTGCTGGAGGCCTTGGAAGAAGAGGAGGACGGGGACGAGGAAGAGGAGGACTTGCCTGCAGCACCGGAGGCTGTTTTGGTGGTTTGTTTGGCCGTGGTGCTGCTACCACCGCCGCTGCACCCCGATCCCATGGAAGTCAGCCCGTCCTCGCCGTACTCCGACAGGTCGTCCTCCTCCTGCAGCGCCATCTCCGCCACCGACGGCGACGTCCGCGAGGCCGATCGGGGGTTGATCAGACGGAACTTCTCCAACATGGATCTCTGCGGAGGTGCGCCAACACCAACACCCGACCCCGCCTTGGGCCCCTCGTTCCCAGGTGGCCGGAGGCGGTCGGAGGCCTGGGGCGGAGGTGTCGGCGAGGGCGAGTGCGTGGGGCTGGCCAGCATGGACGAGGTGGCGCTGTGCTTGAGGTTCATGGACTTGCTGCGCCAGGACTTGCCAGCGGTCGGCGAGGGGATGGCAGAGGCCAGCTGCTGCCCGCTGAGGCTGGTGGGAACCGTCCCACCAACACCGGTCCCATTCATGCCACCAGGCACAGGGATGCCCCTCACCGATTCTGAACCAGAGAGAGAGAGAGAGAGGGTGATCAGGACATGGGTGCTCACTGGATGCTCATTGGATTTGCTCTTAGAAGTCTTGAGTCTGTGTCTGTGTATATTTGATGTCCTGCAGAGGATGATCAGGAACACATTTGAAGACCCCTATTCAAATTTATCCATTTTAAATGACAAAATCATCATGTGAAGTTCATTCATCCATTCATGCAAACATTTATTTGACCTCAAAAGAACCACTGAGGATGTTTAAGATTCTCATTCATCCAGGTCATGGTGCTTCCAAGTGCTTTGTAAAGGCAACTGGACTAGTTAAGAGGTTCTAGACGTCTTCTAGAACGTCTTCGAGAACCTCTAACAAGTCCAGTTGAGGATGGATCCTCATCCACGATGGTGTCCAGATACAGAGATAAAAAAACACAAGAAAGAGACACGACAGGCATTGAGACGTTAACAAAGAACGGGAAACATGCAATGAAGAATGAAAATGGAATAAAATAAGTCGATACAAATTTGAGGTTAAAAATTACATTAAAATAAACCAGCATCAATAAGTATTATCACTGTGTCAACCAAAGACTCAAGTTACCAATTATTCTTAAGTGCTGTGCTTCTTTTGATATTTAATTTAATCGTGTCTTTGGTAAAACGAGGTGGAAATGTCTTTCTGGAGCAAAACTCTTCATTTAAGCCTCCTCTTCCACACAATAGTAATATTTATTTTACCCTTTCTGAACTGAAGCTTTTCAAGGCAAACCAAAAGTTTGGAGCAATCCCTAAAGTTAGCATGATGGCAAACTTTCCAAGTCTTCCCGGTCTTATTTGACATGAGAAACACTATTTTCAGAAGTCACAACCAAAACACCGTGCTGTCTCCTTTATGGTTTCACACACTTTGAGCTCAACAAAAGTCAAGTAAAAAAACATGTGAAACTTTGAGAGGATGTGAGCGTTGTTACGATGTTAAAAAAAAAAAAAAAAAAAAAAAAAAGGCCCAGGGCTTATTCCCAATTGACAGAATACCGACAGCAAGTTGGGTCAAAAGAAAAGATTTCACCGTTGTTATTACACTGGTATCTCGCAGGAGTTCGCGCTCTACTGTGCTCTGCCTTCATGTTCAGACTTCCTCCCCCAGATTTCCACTTCTATAGAGGCCTGTCACAGGATGTTTGGAGCGTGTTACCAGTTATACAGCGAGGCCACCAGGCAGGAGCGAAGACATGATTGCGGCGGCTGCGTTTACATGCACTGAGAATTTCCTTCTTAAACCAAAAATCTACCTTATAATTCCACCTTGAAAAATTTTTTTTGGGGTGTATCCGCTTCCCCTCAACCTGCCTCGTCCACTTCTGCTTCAGTTACAGATTTCCCAGAATGCCTTTTGACAATTTCCACAGAAGCAGCGTGAACTCCGCTGCATTAAGTTGTAGGTTTCACATGTTGGTGCAGAGAGAGATAGTGATGGCTTAGGAAGAGAAGTTTTCCCAGTTGGGGGAAAAGTGAGAGTCGCGCCCCCCTTATGCAAAACACACGGCTTGCTGCAGCAATGCATTCTGGTCTATGTGCTGCTCCTGTACGTCTCTCTCTCCTCTTCTACGATGGATTTCTCCCTGTTTGACTGATGAATGTCCGTGCAAGATGGCCGCTCTAGAGAGAAGCCCTCACTCTTTGATTGTGGGTTTGGATTTGAAAGAAAGAAAGAACAAAGGAACAAAAGAAAGAACGAAAGAAAGAAAGAAAGACAAGAGAAAGGAGTATACTTTGAAATTAAAGCTGGATCTTAAGTGCTACTACTTTCTCAGTGAACTGGCGATGAGCCAGGATGAAAGTGATAATGAAATGCTGAGCCAAAACACACACACACACACACACACAGACATCCATCATGTGTGCCAGATAAATGTTTTAGCATCGGCTGCTGAGTGTTGACCTTTTCACAGACCTTCTCTTCCTGTCTGGTAGACACTCAGACCATCACACACACACACACACACACACACACACACACACACACACACACAGAAGAACCCAATGACACTCTCTCTCACTCTCAAACAATCACTTTCTCCCTCTTTTGCCTCTCACATTCACAGATGCTTGCACACACACTCTCTCTCACACACACACACACACACACACACACACACACACACACACACACACATGCGCGCGCACATGCACACACACAACAGAAAGTAAATCAATGCTGCTGATTGTTATTTGTTTATTGTTCACTTATTTATCACTCCATCTTTCCCTGCTTCCTTCCTCTTCCTCCTCCTCCTTCCCAGCCTTCCTTCACTGTGGGGCTCCTGCTGCAGGACCACACACGCACACACACATGCTCTTCCACCACAATCCATCCATCTCCTCGTCCACTTCTTCCTCCTGATCTGTCCAAACACTCTCTCTTTCACAGTGCCTGCCAATCTCTCTCTCTCTTTCTCTCTCTCTCTCTCTTTCACACACACATACACACACACACACACACACGCACACAGACAGACACACAGACAGCCAACTCCCCCCCACTTAGGATCAATCAATCTCTGGTGTCTGGCTCAGGGTCTCACATCCGCAGTTAGAGAGGGAGGAAGAGGAGGAGGAGGAGGAGGAAGGGGGGGGGCAAAAGAGAGAGAGAGAGAGAGAGAGAGAGAGAGAGAGATGGAGGAGAGGAGGGCAATTGCAATATAAATAGCATCTATTGTGGTGTTAATATTTATGGCTGCGTTAGTGCAGGATGGAAGTCACTATATATCAGACAGAGAGAGAGGGGGGTGAGAAAAGAGAAAAGAAATAAAATAACAGCAGGAGTGGGAAGAGAAACAATGGAGAGAGAAGAGAAAGCAAGGAAAATGAAGGGAGGATGGGGGAAAAATGAGAGAGAAAGAGACAACTGAAAAGAGGGGAGTGGAAGGAGAGAAGGAGAGATGCTGAGAAGGGCAGGTGGGAGAAAGGTAAGAAGAATTGGCTGGAGAGGAAAGAATGAGAGCAATAAAGAGAAGAAGATGACAGATGAGGGAGGAGAGAAAGAGTTGGCAGGATGGATGAAGAAAGAAAAGGAGCTGCTGGAGAGGAAAAAAGAAAGAGATGTGGGACTGTATGAGGTGTGTGAGAAAAAGAGAACTCAGAAAATAAAAAAAGAAAACAATGGCAAGGAGATGCGAGAATTGGAAAATAGTTCAGTACTACACCGGGTGTCTGTTGTTCATGTGAATTGATTCTAAGGTCACATTTTGATCAGAATCAAAACAAGTCTGCATGAATGTGTTTAATAAATCATTTTGGTTTCAGAGCCTGACAGGAATAAAACTCAAAGGAGTTTGTGGAATTCTTTTGTCATGAAATGGTTAAAATTTAAAGTAGAGCACCGGTGTTGTTCGGGGCTACAGGTCATCCCCTTTGGGCTGCATCTGTTTTCCAGAATCATTTTGTAATGCGCGCTGCGTGTCATTATATTTGTCGCAACATTGTTTTTAAAACCTGAGCTTATGGTGTCAAGCCCTGATTGAGATGAATTGCTGTCCCGACTTAAAAGAAAACATGGGTGTGACAAAAGGTTTTCCATTGGAGTTCTGGGCAAGATATGCCGACATGGTTAAAAGAAATACTTCAATGTTTTGAGCAAAACATTTTCTGACAACCCTTTTTCCAACTGATCCAGACTGAGACAAGATGTTTGATACCATTTTCACCTCTGTACGTCCACTGGTTCAGTTCCAATGGGTGGCATTTTGTGTTAGCTTAGCATAAAGACATGAAGTCTACAGGAGTCATTAGCTTAAGCTAATGAAGGGTTATTTTTTCATATTGATGGTGCTTTGCTAATGACTCCTGTAGACCTCAAGACTTTATGCTAAGCTAACATGAAATGCTAACCATTGGAACCAAACCAGTGGATGTACAGACGTGAAAATGGTATTGAGCATCTTGTCTCAGTCTGGGTAAATTGGAAAAAGGGCATTTTGCCAAAAACGTTTGAGTATGCCTTTAAGGATATGGTTATGGTTGGGTGAGGACTTGAAGGCTATTTTAGCAAATGGACAACAGGCCATTGAATTTTCGGACCGGTTTTAGCACTTTTGAGGGATTGGTGATCCTGTTAGCGCGTTAGCTGACTGACAGGAAGCTGAGTGTCATGTAACGTCACAATGAAACAGAAACCTTAACAAAACCAAGTGACAGGCTTCATGTTTACCGGGATGGATTGTCTCACTGCGTGGAGGTTGTTTTTCACATTGCACATGAATAAATGGAAGCTAATGGCTTCTTTGACAGGAGGAAAACAAGCCCTGATGTCTTTAACTCTGCTGTGTGTATACACCAGCAGGGAGAATGGGAGTGAGATGAACAACCTGTTGTATTGCACACTATTATTCTTTAAATATGCTGAATACCAGCACGGAACACTGGCAACTTAAAACCAAAAATATGGGTATTGGTATGAGCTCTAACCCATATCTCAAAATGATACGTGCTTATTAACATGAGATATTATGTCCCAAAAATTCATCAGGCTGACTAATCCTCCATTTTCCAGCAGTATGAACACAGCCTATCTGGCTTTATTCCTGCAGCTGAACAATAGCCTGGACTATCCCATTACAGATTTCACAGAGGCTCTTCTTAATGGCATTAGCACTTTGTGTTTTGGGTGTGTGATTGCCTGCCTGACGGCTCACTAAACTTGTACGCACAGTGGGACTTCAAAAACTGAATCTTCTGCAGCTAAACTTGGCCCGCTTCAAACAGGATGGGACGTTATAAAGGGATTAGCAACAGACATTTTTATTTTTAGAAACCACGTTCAGCCAACTAGGCCAGTATGAGCGCCACGTCAAAGCTAATGTGCCTTCGCCACGGCAGTGGCTGCCGCGGCACGCGACGTAAACGCTGACTCAAATGATCTTTGCCATCAAATTAGTTCATAAACTATAGTGATGGAGGGACAGGACTTACACGGCGAGGTGCACAACACATGAAAAGCTGGAAAGTATCAGTTTTCTTCTCTCCTCCCTTCCCTTGTCATCTCTTATTTGTCTTCCCTCTTCTGATCTACCCTCCGCTCTTTTATTCTTTCCTCTTGACTTTGACTGCATTGAAATATTAACCAAACCCCATTAAACACCAGACTGCAGCAAACACACGGCTCTCCATAATTCAGAAACACTGACATCACTGCAAAAAGCTGCATGGCAGACAGATTGGAGCGCACTTAGCCGGCAGATAGCAATGTGAGTCTGTGGCCATCTCTCGCTCGCCTATTGATCTGAACGGGGGATCCAGGTCAGGCCAATCCATTTAGGCGGCCATGTGGGAGCTGAGAGTGGCAGCGCTGATCACTGTGGGGTCTAACAAGGAGGACAAACACAGGAACCCAGCTGGAGAACACATGGATCAATAGTCCTGATCAATGCTAGGTCACCGATGATCGCGGCTAATGCTATGCCATAATCTGAATGGATTGCGGCAATGTGTTATGTTCTGCAGAGATATACAGCGGGAGCACTGCAGAGGAGACACAAACAGAGCGAAAGGCATTGCGATGATAGAGCTGGAACATGATCAGCATATTCAATGCAGATATTTATCTAGTCAATGTAGAGACTGACAGCATGAAGTATGTTACCATGCAGCAGTGAAAAAGCGAGCGGGGTTTATAGTCCCAATGAAGTGAAAAATGATTCTTTCTTTCTCCATATCGTACGCTGTGTACAAATGTAACAATAAATTCCAATGCCATTTTCTCATATTTTCACTCTATATCAAAATCCCATTACTCTGATTCTCATATTTTTAGCTATTTTATGCCATGCTCGGCCCACAAATTTCCAAGATCCAATGTAATACCAGTGCGTAGTTAGATCCCCTCCATCATATAAAAACTGCTGCTATAGCTTTAACAGTGACACGGGCATCAGCGTGGTCATGTCCCGGCGGCTAGAATTCATTCATTTTCAAGAATACAGAATTTGTTACAATTCGAAATTACGCACAAAGCATTATTGAACAGTCCCTCCCCAAAAATGCCGACGTCCAAATTCAGCTGGAAGTCTGTGAGGGAAGGAAAACACCATCGAAATGCCACTTTCTTGTGACTTTGAACTCTGGAAGTAGGGACGTGCTTAGAAGTTATGTATTCTATGGTCCTATGGTCTGAGCTGCTCACATAAGCCGCAGTCAGCGAGCACATACACACACACACACACACACAGAGTACTGATAAGGTGAGAGACAGGGAGAGTACAGCATCTGCCATAACTTATCTAGTCCAGAGAACATGCAGTTCCAGGCTGGGCTGGAGCCAGCAGAGATAGTGTTGCGGTCTCACATACATCACCCCTGTCTTTCTCTGCCACTGACATCTTGTTTTGGCCGGAAACCTCTACGTGAACTCAAGGATGAACCGCAGCATTTGCGTAGTCTCATTGCCTTTGTTGAGCAAACTCCAATGCTGACCTGCTGTTTGCCTCCATGACTCCTGTACCGGCTCAACTCGTTTCTGATTCATAATCGGTTGCAGCCTGAAACCCTGACTGAGATCCAACCCCGGAATCTGTTTTCCTAATCCTTCCAGTAAAACATGCAGACTCAGAAGTGTAATACTGTATCCATGTGACTCCGTGGGCGGACCGAACCTCTGTAGAGGAATCCAGAGTCGGTAACCCTCTGGCGAGTATTAGCGCTAGCTTCCGTGGCCTAGTCTTGCCTCCAACTGTCCCGAGTTCACTTTCCCACCATGCACTGCTGCGCCCTTATCAACCTAAGAGCAGGTCCCAGATCAGTGTCTGGGGAGAGGATAAAGGGAAGGCTGATTCTCTACGGTGGAGATGACACATGGCTACAGGGACAGAATGAGGAAGGAGGAGGAGGGAGAAGAAAAACGACGGGATGGCTGGGTCTCAAGTGGCGGTGCTGCGGTTTAGCTGGCACAGCTTTCAGCCCTGGAACACACGCTTTTCTGTGTCAGGGTGGGTAGACAGGTCACTTTGCGTGCATTTATATTTTGCAAAGGGAAGGGGAGGGAGGGGAACGTGGAGATCTGGGCTGAGCAGTTTCCCTCTGATGCCCCACGGCTGAACTCCTCAGCTTGCCTTCGATAGCGGCGTCGATACGGAGCCGTATACACAAGAGACTTGATTAACATTCCGCTTCCAAGTGTTGTCGCACGGCCAGTATCTCAGAGAGAGAGGACAGGGCTAAACCCCCAGGGGCTGAGAGCAAAGTGCTTCACCAAAGTATGTGTGAAAACCCACTGAATTATTGAAGATTAATCACATAAAAAGGAGCCAGGGTGGACACATCACGGCTGTCATATCTCAAGTGTCAGCAGCTCTGAAATGGGTGCTGTAGATAGCAGGGAGGGGAAGGAAGCACTTTTCAGTCAGAAAATGGCAGATTTTGTTAGCGTGGTTTGAAGACATGATAATGACAGTTCCCTCTCAATTAATAGTCCATCAATCAATGACTGCCACATACTTCTGACTTAGGGTTGATAGGAATTTGACCCAAGTTAGGATCCGATCCCAACAGAATCGGTTTCCTTGGGTTCATGATATCAACTTCATCACAAGGTTTTGCAGCGAGTTCACTTGAAGTCCTTATAAGTAGTTTTTCCCCTGGTGTACCAACCATGAGACTTGGCAAACAGAGGTAGAATACCTAACGATTTTTTTTTTTCCTCAGCTCATTTTCTGCATCTATTTTCAGGTCATCTTCCATCAGGAGAGCGGCTCCTATTGCTGCTATTGAACTGCTTTTACCATCATTTTGTCCGTAATTACTTTCAAGGCCCTCTGCCTCATGATAACACTAGACAAAGACGGCAAATTTGTTTTAAAGAAAATTATCCAATTACCATTAAAGGTTTTTTTTTCCCTATGGAAAGCAGAAGCGAACACAATTGATGGAGTCGGAAAGGGATCTAAGAGGAGGCAACCAGGCCGCTATTTCGCTGTCAATCACAGGAAACAATGAACTAGTCTATCTGAAATTACTAAATTGTTCACATCAAAGGGATATCATTCGAACATTATGTGACCGGATCTCAATATCTGCCTTACTGTTTGAAAGTCTTTGAACTGCCAATCACTGAATTGCTCACAGTATATCTGCGGTACTCTCTCGTATTCTTTTCTAACTTTTTGCTCATGTTCGTGTTTACTTCCATTCATCGACTTTCTCTCACTTGACTCTTTTTGGAGTTCTTCTGTTCTAACTCTGTGGGTGATTAAAGACATTTCCAGATCTATAGTCCCAGTCAGGGGATGTGCTGTTGTTTTGTTGCATTTACACGGTTACATTTCACACAGTGAACCGCAATTTACCAACCGAAGCTGCATAGGAGAAGTCGTTCCATTCATTGATAAGAAATATGGTGTGACAAAAGACTCTTTTCCGGGGTAAAAGCCAATCTTAAACCATAATTCACAACGTGTTTAACCCATAATGCACAGTGCTTCGTGTCATTGGGTGGGATCAAGGTTGGATCAGAAAGCGCTGCAGGGCTGATTTGGAAATGTGCCCCGAAAAGCTGGAAAAACACTCCTCAACATGGTCCTTTCATATGGTCGAACAAACCCAACTAAGGAGAAAAGTGCTTCAGGGTTTGAAATAATGGCTCTAAACCAACTAGGTGTGAAAACACTCCAGAACTCACATTTCTTGAACGTAGCAGCCGCAGACAGAGGTTGTTTAGCCGTAACGTAAGGACCCGCTGCACAGGGTGATTTGTGTCATTGCACTGTAAATACATTTATGAGCAAGCCGTGCATTACATCGCCAGGAAGAACTGAGATTTACAGGGGAAGGAAACTCGGCCAGATACTCTGAGACAGTCTTTTCTTTGATCTATACTGCACATATCGTGATCTGTCCAATTGGCAAGATGTGATCTCTTTGTGCAGAGACAGTGTCAGTTCCGTTGTTAAGACCCTTGCCTCTGGGACAGTGGTGGGTACAAAAAAAATCCTATAATCAGTCTTTTTACTAATCACTCTCTATTCTAGTATAAAAATCCCCTTACTCATCATAATCTTAGAACTTGGGTATTTTCACAAAACTTCAAAAGCTGATAAGGAATTGAAGCATTTGCATAATGGTACTAAAAGGGGAAGCTAGTTAAGGCTTCCCTCAGTTAAGATGGTTGAGCCTTGTCTGGTAAACTGGTTTTGTGAGCCCTTATCTTTACTGCTGACCCCTTCCCTTTATGTGAAGTGTGTATCAGGAAATGTTTCAGCAGATTCTATCGCCTTAAAGCAGTGATAGGTTTTGGCCATCCTGTCAGTTTTGTGGGACCAGTTATTAAGTGAATACAGCAAAGTCCAACTTTGGAACTTTGGGACCAGGAGGACCTGGACCCTTGCTGGTCGATTCCAGAACTTCCCTTATTTCTTGAATTTTCTATGGTCTGTGTCCATGTCCATGTTTCAGTTAAAGGAAGGACACACTTTAATGAAAGGATCTATGATCTTCATGAGATGATATGATTGCCTTTGTTTGTTTGTTTTTTTATATTGAGATAGATAATGGAATTCATTTTACAGGGCTTAACTGACTTTGCAGTGAGTAGATGCTCTGGCTGCACACCAACTCACCGAGAGCTTTTGGTATAATTTAAAAAAATAAAATTAAAAAAAGAAATCCTCCACGCTCTCTCTTTGCAGTTGTTGTGCACTCATCCTCTGCTGCGGCTTTCAGCTGCAAAGCCGCACAAAAGCCCGGCGTGGGCGAGCGTCAAGAAAGCAAAGGTCGGTCTTGTTCGGTGGAAGGCGGCATGACTTCACCGCAGAGCGATGCTGCGTCATCTCAAAAAGCGATCGAGCTCGAGCCAGGAAAGCGGGCCTCGCCGAGCTGGCACGACTACACTTGGTTCAGGAGAGCTGTGTGACAGAAGCCAAACTCGGAGAAAGTCTGGACTCGCTTGCCAACAAGACACAACCGTTCGGCACTGGAGGGAGCACAAAGAGATGGAAGTGAAGCGTTCTGGCTATAATCAGCTTTAACCTTTGTGTATTTCTATCGAGAAACGCTCGCCCAGCCAACTTCTCTCTAGAGACTCGGCAGCATCCTACAGGGAGCGCGCCGAGCCTCCAGTCTGAAACTTTGTTTATGGATCTGTTTGTGCTGAAGAGGGTCGAGGGTCCTCTGGTGTGAAGGGTCTTTAATGGAGCTCTCAATGAAGCTGTGGACAGGGCGGGTGACATTGTCTCTGTGTGAAGACTCACCTCTCTCTCTAATTGCTTCAAGTCCTATTGATTAGCTGAGGCCCCTCACACCTTTTCAGTGTGATCCTTTCACACTGTGTGTAATCCCTTCAAAGGGCTTACAGACCCACTCGCTGCTGTTTTCTGATGTGATTAGCAGTATTGATCAAAGTGTGTATGTGTGTGTACGTGGGGGTGTGGATGTGGGTGTACCTTACAAAACGTGATCCCTCATAATTTAGACGCCGGCAAGAAGGAAGTAAACACACGGCCGCATGCTAATGTTTAGTTACAGAGATCAAAGTCGTGTGTGTGATGATAGACTCTGCACACACACACACACACACACACACACACACACACACAGATCCATCCCAACTCTGATGCACACAAAGAATATACAGAAACAAACACATGGATATGCATGCACAAATGGACACACACATACACACACACACACAAACACACACACACCGAGTCAAGCCAGCGGTGTTGAACTTCCTCTTGCAGGCCTGCAGGTGTGTTTAAGCAGCAGTTTGATCCACAGCTCCTATTACCAGACATCCTGCTGTCACAACACACACTGTCACAGCAGCACTGCTAACACACACCAACCTTTTTCAT
>OMLF01034090.1:0-12585 GCA_900302615.1 Holocentrus rufus
TGAATAAATAAAAAAATAATAAATGAAAAAAAATAAAGCTGCACTTAGAATTTTTAAATTAGAATTCGAATTTTTAAAAAAATTTTAATAAAATTTTTTTCTAAAATTCTTTGCCCTGTGTATTTTCTCCGGTGTGCGAAAAAAATCTGCCGACTGAACTGAACTGATTTTTTTTTATGATGCGTCTCATGATTTTGATGATGATGCATCTCATTTTTTAATGATGCATCTCATAAAACATCATAATTTTCATCAAAACAAGAAGATTGACACTTTGTTTGAGCATTGCGTTTCTTTTATTTGTTTGCTGGTTTCTTTGTTTTCCTTTTCATAAGCAGCCTGTTCAGTGTCCGGTGTCTCCGCTCAGTTTATTAAACCTCGCTGGACTTCCAAATAATCATGTTTTGGTTCCGGTGACTGACCTCTTGGCGTGCGTCTGGCAGTTTGACTCCTCCTCTGGTTGAGACCTGGTTGTAGTTTTTCGAGGCGGTCGGCTCCAGCGGCTTCAGAGAGCATCGGATCCGCTCGCCGTCGCCGCGTTCGCCGCCGGCAAAAGGTTAATTTGAAGGCTGAGCGGCTCGTGACGCTTTGATGTCTATGTTTAGAGCGCGGAGCTGCCATGTTGGCTTTCAGAGTCTCCCCGGTGACGGCGCACACACACTTCAGAGTAACGAGACGTGCCGACGCCTCAGATACCAGCAGCAGCAGCAGCGCTCTTCTTCTAACCTTTATTTAAACCTGAGAGGAAAAACGCACAACAGACAACAGCAAGGGAAAAGAAAAACAAATCAGTGCAATAAAAGCTGCAGTTTGTTTGTGCTCTTCCCTGCTTATTAAGGGATTCTGTGTCTTAGCCTTTCTCATAATGCTTTTTTTTTTTTAGTGAACAATAATCATCTTTCCCCCTAATTAGTGCATTTACAAGCATGTGCACTAATTAAGTGTATTTTGCCTCCACGTTTTTTTTTTTAATCTAATTATTTATTGCCAGTTAGTGCAGATGAAGAGTCTCGTTATAAAAGCAGGTATGTTGTTTTTTTAATAAACGGACACCTGCTCGTATAAAATGATTGACAGCAGCAAAACGAGGGCAGACGACGGCACTTTAAAAGATAATTGGTGATTTAAACCATCGCTCCACTAAATGGTAACACTGACATTTTCCTCGATTTTCTCCCCAATTACCTCGGTCCCTTCCCTCTGTCTTCATTCCTTCTTTCCTTCCTTCACTTATTCGCTTCATTCTTTTTTCTTTCGTCCCTTCTTTCCTATCTCCTTCCTTCATTCCTTGTTTTATTCTCTCCTTCCCTTAATTCCCTTTTCCTTCCATCTGTCCTCCTCCTCCCTCCTATAACCCTCCCTCCTTCCTTCCTTCCTTCCCCTCTCTCCTTTCAGTCCCTCCTTCCTTCCTTTCTTCCCTTTTTCCCTTTCTCACCTTGCTGTCCTTTCCTTCCTGCTTCCCTCCTTTTTCCTTCACTCTCTTCTTCCTTTCATTCCTTTTTCCTTCCATCTGTCCTTCTCCTCCTCTACCTTCCTTCCTTGCTTCCATCCTTCCTTCCTTCCTTTTCTCCCTCTCTCCTTTCTGTCCTTTCCTTCCTCCTTCCCTCTTACCTTCTCTCTCCTTCTCACACTCCCTACCTCCTTCCCTTCCCTCCCTTTTGCCCTCCTCCCTCTTCCTCATCCCACCTCTTTCTCTTACTCCCTCCTTTTTCTCTCTCTCCTTCCATCCTTCCTCTCATCTTGTCTGTTCCTTCCCCCCTTCTTTCCTCCCCTCCCTCCTCCTCTCTCCCTCCAGCCTGCAGGCCACAGTTTAAGTCAAGGTTACTCTGTTTAGTACCCGTGTGTGTGTATATATGTGTGTGTGTGTGTGTGTGTGTGTGTGTGTGTGTGTGTGTGTGCATGTGTGTGTGTGTGTATATATGTGTGTGTGTGTGTGTGTGTGTGTGTGTGTGTGTTGGCGCTCTAACGAGTGTGTTAACGGCTCTACCTGTTGGCCTGCAGCCGTTTACCTTGCTGTGAGCGCGGCCGTTAAACCAAACTGCAGCGGTTCAGACATCAACCCCCCAGATGGCATCATTTTTTTCGACATCCCAAAATCTTCTTCTTTTTTTTATGTCTCTTCTGCTTTAATAGACAGAACAAAACTGACAGAGGAGAGAGGAGCTTCTGTCTAGACGTCGGCCATTTTGGGGCTACATCATCCCAGACACAGATTATGATGACTGCGTATCTTTGCACAAACTTCTTAAAGACTTGAAAATGAAACTGGATTTCTCAGCAGAGACGAATCAAACCTTCAATGTGTGAAGCTGAAGTTTGAAAAATAAGATTGTACTGATATTAACTTCCTGTATGATGACTCAAGTGAAACTGCATTGGAAACAAGTGGGATTATCTCATCCTACTGGCAGATTATTGACCTTGTTGGAAGAAAAACAAGATTTGAACTCTGAAGAGATTAAATCACTTGTTAAAAATGGAGGGTTTTTTTGCAGTGTACCTTTAACTCAGCATTTTGAGGTATTATTTTCCTACACTTCCTACACATTTATAAGTTTAAACTGCAGTGTCAAAAGTTCAAGTAGCATAGAGGCAGAACAGCTCCAAAAATAAAAACACTTTTAACACATAAATCACCTCAACCAAAGCAGATTATGACAATATAAAATACAACAAATCCTGCTGCCCATTTTCTTGCAGACGCGACCTGCCGGATCTACTTTCCAATTAGAATATTCCAATTAGAATTAGAAGAGTGGTTTGATTTAATTGTCGTTGTTTATCTTGTCCTGATCCTGTTTGTTGGTGTTGGTTTCTGTCCTCAAAGTGTTATTCTGCCTCTGTGGAAGTGAACAGAGAGAAACAAATCCAGGATTCTGGATTAGCAGCCCAGAGGAGCACGGAGCAACTAATGAGGATATTTCAGCACCATGTGGACTCAGATTAGGTCCAGGATCTATAACCAAACACCAACAAGTTTGCTTTAATTTTCAAACTCTTATCATAGACACTTCGTACAAGCTTTTTAATCTGGAATACGAGTAACAACACCTTAATCTCCATTTAAAAACACTTCGGCTCACGCATAATGTAACTGCAACCATTTTGTCACGTCATCTCTCTTTCCCGTTCTTTCTTTCATCTCTGCACCAGGATAAAAAAAAAGAAAAGATAAACTCCAAAACCCCGCCAACTTTCGCTCTCTGGCTGCGCACCTTTTGACTCTGTGTTCACTTAAACAAGACAAAGCGCACGCGATTGACTGGCTGGAAACAAAGCGGGCGAATCTGTCGACCCGCTCGCCGTCAAGGAACAGAGCGGTGCGTTCGCTGCCGCTTCCCGCCGCTCAGATCTTTTTATATCCGGCTGCGTGCAGCAGCAGCAGCAGCAGCGAGCGGGAGCGTCTGTTTACAGCTCAATCCCGACTGCAGATGTTTAGACGCCGCAGCGGCTTCAAAGCTCGCCGCAGCATCACTGAGGTTTAGTTTTCAACTTCATAAGCCAGTCGAGCCCGCTGAAAACTTGTTGAGTAAAGCTTTTTTTTTTTTTTTTTTTCAAGTAACTATTTACCCTGTTTATATACTGTCTGCCCTTGGAAAAATGAAAAGTTTGCCATGAACTTGCAGTTGGCTTGGCGTCACCTTGGCAGCTAAATTTTACTTAAAAAAGTCCAGTTCAGATCGGCACAGAACTTTTTCTCTGATGTTTCTGTTCAGCGTCTCCAATAAACTTGCAACTCTATAATCATTTATTCCTACTTTGCCAGAATTTTCGTCACAGACCTTTATCAACACATCAAACACTAAAACACAAATATGCTACTTGTAGACTGTAACGTAGCTAATTGTCAACCGATATCTGATAATCAATCAGTTATGGGTTCAAACCGTCAACACAACCTTTTAGAGAAACACATCCATGTACAAAAAAAGCGTTTAAAGTAGCGTTTAAAACTAAAATTTAAAATTCTAATAACTTCACTCTATCTATACTGAGCATGTATTCAAGCATCTAAAATCTATAAAAAAATCTTTGCACAGCTGCATACATAAATATAAAACTTTTATGTTAACATCTGAAGTACAAAGTAGAGGTAAACATGCTGATATTATTCATTACATATCAGATACATATCAATAAACACTTTGTAAAAAATGTATTAGTGTTGGTTTCAGTGGAGAGTCTTTTTTTTACCTTGCTAAGAAGAAAAAGAATGAAAGAATATGATGAGAATAATAATAAGAATAAAATCTCTGGGTAAAATAATGTGTTTTTCATATTCTGCGTAAAAATGGTCAAAGTTAAAAATACTGAATAGTTTGGGGGAAAAAAGTGTTTAAGAATTTATTCAGTAGTGTTTGGCTGCCGCTGAGCAAGGCAGTAAAGCCTGAAATGTTTCAGTTCTGCTCTGGGCAGCAGCCAGAGATGTGTATGTGTGTGTGTGTGTGTGTGTGTGTGTCCTGCTAATATTCCCTGACTGAACTGCTGGCTTCACCTTTTCATCACTTGTTAACATTTTTTTTTGTGAGAGTAAAATGAGCGATAAAAACGTGGCGAGCGGGGAATGAGGATGTCTTCTCGCTCATGTAGGATGTCAAGTCGGGACGAGGGCGAGAAGGTCACGGTTGTCGCTTTCCCCACATGATGTGCCGGCGTTAGCGACACGGCGAGGCTGAACAGGACTGAGAACAGGAGTTTAATGATGTGTGTAACATGTCCGCTAACACCGCTGTGGCTTCATCCGGGCGCTTCGTCACAGTGGAGCCTTTTCCTGGAGAACCTTCAGTCCAGTCACATGAAAAGACAGAAAAAAAAGTTCCCCATGGGTTTGAGCAGGGGGGTTCCACAAAACAAAAACATAATGTCTGTGATTTTGGAGATTTTGAACTCTTATTTGACAGGTGTGAAAAAGAATAAGCTTTAGAAAAACAGTAACACTGGACAATAGCATCAAGATTTTGTTAATTCAGCGCTAGAAAGAAGCTCAGATAAAAAATAATAATAATAAAAAAGAAAATACAGTTGCATTAACTGATAAATAAAGTTCACTCCAAAGCAATGTTCTGATTTATTTCTCACTGGGAATCATCTCATGTGCAGTTATGTTTTTGTGAAGGAGCCTCAGACATCTACAGCTTCGTTGCGGTGACGTTTTGACGCATTAGTAATTGGTAATTGACTGAGGTAATGTCGCTCCATACGGTGCGTTCAAGACACTTTTTTGCCTGGGGGAAAAAAAAATCACTCTGGCATTGGGAAGAACGTACACAGCCGAAGGATTCCTTCCATCGGTGATAGCGGATGCCATCATCCATCGTTACACCACGAACATTAACAAACTATGATCACGGTATTTCCTCTAATAGTGGGCGGAGTCTTTATTTAGGCCTTTATTTTAGGCAGGCTTCTATTTCCAATTCCTCTGTTTGATAAATGTATTTCCTCATCTTTTAGTACAAAGTCTCCTTGTTTTCTGATCTGCTTCCATTTTGGGGACCAACCGGGAGAGGGGGGAAGCACTCGCATTCAGTTTGCTTATTTTTCCCCCTCTCCCGGCCAATTTTTTCTCCTCTCCTGGTTTTTTCTTCTTTTTTTCTTCTTATTTATTCTTATTTTCTGGCCTGTATTTGGGGCTGTTCTGTATTATTGCAGACTTGACTTTTAATTGAGCACTGGGTTTCATTTCAGGAAAAACAATAGGAATTTCAATCAAATCATTCATTTTATTCATTCCCCTTCTTTTCTAGGGATTTCTATTATAATCAATCTAGTGAGCCATGTACTGATACATCAATGATATATCATTCATGTTCTGCTTTATTTTGCTGTTTCCCAGCTGCTGTTGACACAAAACACCTCAACAGAAACATTTCTGGCTGGCGAGCCCTTTGGGAGTCGAACCTGCCCAAACCTGAGCCGTGTTACTGCCAGCTGAGTTACACAAGACCATATAAGCACTTTAAAGGTAATAGTCCAATAAAAATAATGGAGGTTACATAAAATCCTCCTAAGTGCGGATCATTTCGGGAACTTTTGGAGATATTTCACAAGCGGAAGAGCCTCAGTTTTAAAGGATATTTTTGCCGTCGGGTCTTTCACAGTGGGGAAGAGCATCCCTCTCTCTCTGACACCCGTGTATTTCTAAAATTATACAGCAACAGAAAAAGAAAAACTCCCAGAAATGCAGTGATTTTTCAAAGGTTGCTGTGCAGGCTGATTAGACTTCGGTCTAACGAGGTAATAAGAGCCTGGAACGGTTAAATAAATGATGTGCGGTGAGGATTTATATATTTCCAACTCAGGCTTTTTTCCCCTTAATTAATTGATGCATGTTAACAAGCTAAATAACAAGCTTAAAGCTTAATTAGGTTTGTTAATTGCACGGCCTGCCTCTAAAGGGCTGACATGAAGATGGAGAAAGGGGGCGAGAGTCCTATAGAGGAAGAGAGCGAGAGGACGAGAGAGATATATGGATGATGAAAGAGAGAGAGACAGAGAAGCAGATTTAGATATTCGGAGAGTGAGAGCGGGTGTGAAGCGACGGAGACGGCGAGATGAAACGAGACGACAGGAGCTGAGGCGCGGGGGGAAGAGAGATGAAGAGGATCGATAATATTGTTGTAAATGAGACAGAGAGAAGCACCTATAAGCACCTTGCAGCCGGCCGTAAGCCGGCGCAGAGTAAGCCATCATGATAATTGGTGTTGAGGAAGTCTGCCGAGCAGCTGCCTGCACTCCTCAGCACTGTAACCGGCTGCCATGATTAACTAGCGTCTGCCGCCGCCGCCGCCGCCGCAGGAGGAGGCGTCAGGAGAGCATCAAGGCGTTTTCTGCAGAGCGCCATCCCCACACCGCCTCTCACCTGAGTCTGCACGGTGTAGCGAAGCTGCATGAGGCCAGATTTTCTGTGGAAGCACACCCATCTTATCTGACTCAGAGCTGGCTGCAGGGTCTCTTAAAAAAAGTCATCTTCTTGAAAAAGTCTTAAATTTTGAATGCAGCGATTTCCTGGCCTCAGAAGAAGGCAGACGGGCAGAGATCAGCCTGAGCAGACGGGTGCTTTTCTTTTTTTTTCTTCTTTTTTTATATTTTTACCATGCAATAGCTCTTCAATTTTTTATTTGGGTCTTGAAAAAGTCTTGAAAGTCTTGAATTTGACGTCAGGAAAGCGGTAGAAACCCTGCGGCTGTACAGTAACAACAAAACTGAAATTTGGGGAGTTTCCACGCAGGCAAAATGTCCCAAAACAACAGCTGTGACCCAATAACACACTGCACACTAACACTAGATAGTACACACTGTGCACTAATGCTGCAGCCCTGCAGTCGGCCAAGAGATGTCACAGGATTGGTTGTGTTATTGAACATCTTTTTGCCTTTTATTCCAATTTATTTCCTTTATTCACGTCTTTGTTCTCTGCTGGTTCTCAAGATGAATCGGTTTGAGGCGACTTGATGAGGTCATGAGAGGAAACAAACTTATTCAGCACGATAAAGACAGAGAGCTGATACAAACTACTGCAGAGAAAGTGTCAGTGATCCAAAGACAAAGCTGGGCTTCATTGGTAATAGACAATTTATTTCCGATTTCCTCGTGTCCTGTCTCATTGTTCGCCTGCGATTTGCAAATTGTTCCCATCTGGTGGAGTTTCATTAAACAAGCAAACTTCAAGTTGCAGTTTGCTGTGTTTGGTGGCAGTTTGATGGGGTGGGAAAAAATTTTATTCACTTATCGCAATTTTTTGTTTTTTTCGAATCTGTCATGACAGTATATTGATGAGCAGGAACAGATGAATGGAGGAGTTCACTTCAGAAAGCAAATGTTATATCGAAGTGTGCAGGTGAAATTCTGATGTCAGTGCAGGAAGTCTTCGTCGCGGACGTCCGCTACGTCCACACAAACCAAAGTGCGATCTGGTCCTCTGTCGTCTCCTCGGTGTAAAACATCGCAGAGCGGTCGGGTCGGTAAACAGTTCCGTTCTGTCTGCTGACGTCTCAACAGTTTTCGTTGCTTCTTGCTGCCATTTGGAGCCGCCAACCTTCAGCTTTGTAAAGGCTGTTTTTATTTATCTACCAGTCTCTCAGTGTCTCTGTCTTCCTGTGTACACAGCGCTGCATAGAAATTGGATATTTTCTCCTTCTGGGGAGAAGTGGCAGTAACATTAACATTTTTTTCTTTGCTTTGCTCATGTTTTTTCTTTTTCCAAACACACTCTGTCAGGCCAGCAGGTTTGAAATCAGATTTTTCTTAAACAAATAGGAAAAGAAATGTCACACTGGTGAGATGT
The DNA here is from genome assembly GCA_900302615.1 of Holocentrus rufus. Lineage (NCBI taxonomy): Eukaryota > Metazoa > Chordata > Actinopteri > Holocentriformes > Holocentridae > Holocentrus > Holocentrus rufus. The sequence goes on from OMLF01034090.1 coordinate 8,288, forward strand.
CTTGTGGTCAGTGCAGCCTTACATGTTGGTGAATTATTATTATTATCATTATCATTATTATTACTGTTATTATCATTATCACAGTTTTCATTTGACAGGATCTCAAGACTGCAGATTACATGGGGAAAAAAATAATAACCTTACCAGATGATTTGTATTGCAAGAAAAATAAAACAGAATTTTTTTTGCACTTTCTTGGATAAAAAGCGGATTCTCCGACTTGATTTGAGCTGACATCTTCAGATGAGTTTTTCTTTCCTGCTGTGGCTCGTGAAGTGCATTTCTGCCTTTTCTACCAAAGCAGAACTCATTTCAGCAGGTATACAGGAGGCTTCACTTCTTTTATTCTCTGCCTCTCCTCTGTCACGGTGGCTGTTGTTTTGAAAGCTCCCTCGCTGCAGAAGAAGACGTTTTCCAGCGGTATCGAATACATTTCTGCCACACTGACTGCTCTTTATGCTCCGCCACACTCCCTCTAATAAAGTAGCGCTGCTGGATTCAGGTATTTCCCTGCAGGTTTGCTGTGCCTTCAGCTCCTGTGTGTCTGTCTGCGGCGAGTCTCACGCAGACGGACCTTCTTCCACACTTTGTTTCACTTTGTGTGAGGCTGCAGTCGGGTGAGAGCCGGGACACTGACAGGCCTGGTTTTTCTGTAATTTAGCTCGTATGTCATTGTGTTTGAACTGAGTGCAGCATTTTGTAGGTGTAACTCTTGGTTTTATAATAATGTGTCACACAAACATATTTTCTGCTCAGTTATTGTCCTCATTTTAAAATTGCAGTACAGTGCAGTCAGTTAATGGGTCATGGAATTTCTGGAAAGTCCTGGAATATTGAAAAGTCTGTTCCAGATAGGGAAAGTCAGGGAATTTAATAAATTCTCAGTCATGGAACATCATGGAAGTTTTTTTTATCAACCTCATAATAAAACAAAATAATTATAATAATCAGTGTTTATTGAATAAATGTAATATTTATTTTCCATTGTGTTCACTTAATGTTCGCTTCTCCTGCAGGATAAAGCAGAATCATAAGCTAAGAATAAGTCTGAAATGGGTTTAATGTTTTGATCAAGGAAAAAAAGTCATTTTATGTTTATGAAGGAAGTGGAAATTTAACAGATTTAACACTGCACACAGTAGGAACGTTTTGCAAAGCTTTTTGACTTTTTTCCCCTTGTTTTTTGTTTTCCTTCTTCTGTTTACGTCGTCTTCTTCTATCATTATTATTCTTGTCATCAGTGGGGTAAAAATGAGTCAGTCAGACAGCCGCAGACTGTTTTTAGCCCTTATTTAGGGTTATTTGCAGGAATTACGTCATCAGGTCAGCGGATTTCTCTAAAACACAAGTGTAATCATCAGGAAAAACTTTCTTTTTCTGCATGTATGTCTGCTATCTTTTGCATGAACTGGATCTTTTCAGTCACAGGCGACAGTGCAGCCACTCCTCCTCATCAACACGTGTGCTGACTGATCAGTGTTGACTCTAAAGTGTGGAACTCTGCAGACGCTGAAAAGTAGCAGACAACACATGAAGATCGCCATGGTTACCACAGGAGTTGATATAGCAACCAGCAATGCACATCTGCAGCGTGACTTTGATTAATTAGATCACATGACTGAAAGTGGCTGTTGTGTAAAGTTCTGCGAAGTGAAAGGATAAATAACACTGACTTGTCTGTATTGTACTGCAGGGACGTCATTATGACAGAAACACGGCCGACGATGAAATAACTGATCATACGAATCGATTTTCACTCTGTCTGATGAAATAAGACATCAGCTACATGTCAGCGGAAACAGAACTGTAACATCTAGATCTGGTTCACGGGCAGCAGTGGATGTAAATGTGAATCTACAAGTGGGAGACGAGCCGGCTGTTTTCCCGCTCTGCTTATGTCTGCTGCTAATTAGATTATATTAGTTTACATTTTATGAATCTTTAACGGCCCCTGGGGGGAAATTGGATAAACAGATTGGGTAAATCTTTGACATCATCATGGCGAGAGGCCCGGCGTTGCAGTTCGCATTTTTACATTTACCATTAACTGAGACTTCGTCCACATTGAGCTGAGAAAATCTGATGTTTTTTTCCCCTCCTACTACAGATATGTAACACATTTATGTTTGCATTTGCACACACACACTTAGATAAGCTCACACAGTAACACACACTCATGCCTACATACACAGATTAGCCAACACACAGTTTTCACTTACTGTCCCTTTCACTCAGCCTCATTTTTTGCCTTACACACTTTCTCCACCTCTCTCATTAATTGGCATACACACACTCGCGCACGCACACACACATTGCACTCAGGCGTGCCAGTCTAATTAACATTTAGATGTCTTTATTAAGGTAATAGGCAGCCAGGCTCCTTTCTCATTACGGAGCACTCAGGTTGAATCACTGTTTGAAATGGGCTTCACTTCACTTCGCCTGTCTGGGAGCGATTCATCATGTCTGATGCAATGAAACACGGAGCCTTTCTGTCCTCTTTACCCGACCAGCCCGGCTCCAGGAGCGGAGAACCAGGAGGGGTCAGCGGGGTTTCTCAGTAACGGGAGCGGGAAGCGAGGAGGAAGTGCAGGTGTTTGATGGTAATAGGAGTAAATAACGAGGAGGGGTCAAGTGGTGTCACGGTGTTAAAGCAGAGCAGGAGCTGCGGCCGGCAGTGTCACGGTAATCGAAACAAATAACAAGCAGGGTCAAGTAGTTTCATAGTAACAGGAATATATAAGAAGGAGGGGTCAACTGTGTCATAACAATAGGAGCAGCACACAAGGAGGGGTCAAGTGTTTGCTGACCTGTTAGCATAGAGCCTAGCGTGTATGCTAAACTGTTAGCTTAGAGCAGCTGTCACTCAAAATATTGCATGCTGAAGTATTAACATGGACCTACTATCAGCTAACATAGTGTTTGCTAAACTGTTAGCATCAGGCTACTATCAATGAACACAGTGTATGCTAATGTGTTAGCATGGAGCTGCTATCACTAAACATAGTTTATGCTGAACTGTTAGCATGGAGCTTACTAGCACTCAACGTAGTATGGTAAAGTGTTAGCATAGATTGTACTGCTGCTCAAAATACTGTTTGCTAAAGTGTTAGCATGGAGCTTGCTATCACTTAATCAGTTTGTTTTAAAGTGTTAGCATGGGCCAAATGCTGTCATCACGCCATATTGTTATTACCGTAAATGTGACCTTCCTATTTGGAAAAATTATCTTGTCGTCAGTCATATTTATTATTATAAAAACTCGGGTTTTGCTACTTCCGCACGAGCTTCTCTACACTTAAATACACATTTATTCAGTTGATTCCTATGACAGGTTAGCATTAGCATTTGCTATTCGCCTGGAAATGTGCATCATTATTAATAGCAACAATCACGTAACAGTTTCACTTAACACATGAACACTGAAGTCATAAAGATGAGTCGTCCACTCAGCCTCCTACTCTCTCTAATGCAGAGATCACTGGAAAGGACAATTTTACTGTTGTCCAGAAAGGCAGTGGTAAAATAAAATGTATGATCATGATATTTGTTTTGGTGTCTGATACAATCGTTTAATGTGTAAATTGACCAAAGAGTCAATATCCCCAAAACGTGTGTTCCTTTAAGAAGTAAAGGGGCGGCTTACTGTCACACAGTTAGCCTCAGTGTGTGGAGGTGGTTAAAAAAAAGTGAGGCATTTTTCAGCAATGTTCCCCAAATGTGTAATAGGTAGACAGATGGAGGGGCAGACAGACACTTAGATAGGCAGGCCGACAAGCCAAGCACACACACACACACACACACACACACTGCTGTTTGCTGTGGTACATTTGGGGTACAGGGATTTCCCTCCTTCTGCTGTCGATGCTGCTGTTTCTAATCATCCAGTTTTCTGTCCAATGGGAGTTTGAGTTTCTCCTCCTTAAGGACCCGCTGTCTGCTGAAAAACGTTAACGGGGCACAAAGCAGAAGGGTTAAGCAGTGTGGGAGTAATCGTAATATAGGGAATAAAGAGCTTCACTGGAGGAGAAAACGAAGAGTTTTAAAGCACTACGAGCAGAAAACAAGGAGCGGGCACGAGTTTGACAGGAGCCCAAAAATCATCTGTCTGTCACAGTGTAGGAGGTCACTGCAAAAAAAACAAGTCCTCCAGTCTCCTCTTAAGTGTTCAAATCTTGTTTTTCTTCCAACAAGGTCAATAATCTGCCAGTGGGATGAAAAACAAGATTTGAACACTGAAGAGGAGAGTAAAAGATGGGAGATTTTTTGATGTTCTAAAGGAAGAAAATGAGAAATTG
>OMLF01034114.1:2380-13834 GCA_900302615.1 Holocentrus rufus
AATCTCTCCTCAACATTTATTTTCATTTGTTTTCTTACGTTTCAATATGACAGGTTCCTCTTTGCTCACCTCCAGCTCGTTGATGAGCTCTCGCAGCTCCGTCTCCGCGGTAACGTAAGATGTAAGAGGCGAAAACAGGCTGTGGTCGCCGCCGGGTCTGTTCCGAGCCTTCCTCTCCAGGTTCTCCCTCTTCCTCCTCTCTCTCTCCTCCATGCTCAGCTGGCTGGGCGGGACTCTGGGGGCGGGAGTCTCTATTGCATCCACCGACAGAGCGCTGAGGAACATCTCCTCTGTTTCGGGGTCTGGACTCCTATCCACTGTGGGATTCACCTCTGACAAATTGACTGGCACCTCCTCCTCCCTTGGCGAAACAGTTTCCTCCTCAGCAGCATGTAAAATGTCATCTACCCCGTTAATTCCAGGCTTTGTTCTCGCTATCTCATCCTGAGCTGAATGTGTGGTCTTTCTCTGGGCATTGACTGCTTTGTGTTTCTGGTACGACCTGGAGAACCTCTTCAGCTTCCGGTTCCTCTCCTGGGCTCCGTGAGTGTTGGTGGTGGAGGAGTCGATGCCGTAGACCTGGAGGCCGTACTGGAGGGACAGGAAGGAGCACAGGTAGCCCTTCCCTGAGCCCACATCTATCACCTGGGAAGGAAGGAGAGAGGGAGGGAGAGTCAAACTTGGAGTATTTGTGATAATTAACAAAGCAGTACCTGGTCAAACCCCTCCACCTTCCCAACTTGCAGTATGCATTATTTTATCGTCTGGTGCTGGCTGCTTTTTGTAGTAGCCCTCTAATGATACCACGTTTACAGAATGCTTAACCAAAGACCAACAGCACTACTAGGTTCCTCCTAAAGGTTTCCTGTACTCAGATTTTAGTATCAACCCGCTACCAGGGCTGAAATTAGATTTCGACTCTATCTGGAACTATGGAAACAATTCCAGGGTCTGTGAAATGGGTTTCACAGCGCAGCACGCCTCGCTAAGTTCTTACAGTGGAAAAGGGCTAGGAGTTACTATTTTTACTGGGGACGTCACAATACCAGAATTTTGGGAGTTGATACCAATACCAGTGAAATTCCACAGTTCTCCACCCCTGATTCAATCAATACCTCAGCCAAACAGAACGCCCATTCAGCACACACTCATTTATTTAAAAGCTTTGTATTAACATCAAGTCAACAAAACTCAATGTATTTCAAGTATTTAAATAGTTAGGCTACATTAGAATAAGAACACTGTTACAAATGAAACATCAGCCTGTTGCCTTCAAGTAGAAAACAAGATTCAAGATTCAAGATTGTTTGTCATTTTTCCACTGAGTACCTGCATAAACAGAGAAGAACGAAATACTGTTTCTCATCAGTGACATCTTATCTTATCTCATCTTATCAAAGTGTTATGTGGCCCGCCCATATAGAAAGAGTCTTTCTCTGTAAATTATTTACAAATGCCCCTCCGTTTTGTTGCCTAACTGCCTAAATAACAAAAAGCTACATAGAGAAACTGTGTTGACTGTCATGCTGTCAAAACAAATATAGCGGTATAATTATGGGCTCTAATTTGGTATTTTGCCTTGTAAGCCTGACTGCAAATGGAAGTATTTCAGTATTTCAACATACAAGCTAAGGCTACATTAGGAAAACAATGCTGAGTTATAGAGTGAAGTGTCATGTTTCATCAGTGCTACTATAACAAAGAGTATAGTTTTTACAGTGACAATAAGAGAGACACAGCCTAAAATACATGCACACTAGCCAAATGTTGCCCCACCTGTTTGACTCTACAGTGCTGGGCCAGACAGGCCACCACCTCAGACATGGACTGGACCTCATGGGATTTCTTAGAGTTCATAAACTCATCTGGCTCCAGACCTGCACCTGGGTAAGACAGAACACAAGTGTCTCCGTTTTGCAAAAGCATGACAAATTTAGCCGTACTTTCCCTTTAAGCAGGCCCCAAATCGTTCCCTACGATATCATGCAATGTAAATTTTATCCTTTGTTCTCACTCAGAGTTATGGTTACGAATTTGAGCTGGACATGCTGAATCCTTGACTGGTTTCCTATTCTCAGCGTGAAAAACCATGTGCTGTCCATCCTCCCCTACCTTCCTCTGCGGGTGGTGAACCGGGCTCATGTTCTCTGAGGGCCTGCAGTAGCTCATCCCTGCTCACACACACTCCAAGGCCAGGGAGAGAGTGGGCCTTGGCCGCCTGCAACAGTTCATGCGTATCCACCAGCCGCTTTGTATCATCACAAAACCCAAATGTACACTTGGATCGCTCTGTCAGGGAGAGAGACAAAAATGTAATGGAAAATTTGCTCTTGTTCTTGTTGCCAAAATCATGCTGTGCTTTTCAGGAAAATCGCAATTTTGGGTGGTGGGGGGGCTAGGGGTGTGTTTGGTTGGATAGCAAAAGTTTACACATCCTTTAAAGAGCAAGTACACACTAAATCACATTTAAAGGTTGAAACTTTCAAGCATGCTGCACCTCTGGCCACACCCAAGCAGTGATCTCACAGTGAAGATTTTTCAGCAGGTGACAGTGGGTGTGCTCTGAAACCTCAATGGCACAGTACTGGTTCTGTGTGTGGTTTCTATTCTATTTAAATCTGACACATGAACCAACATGCCAACAACATACCACGTGCGCTGCAGCATGACAAGAAATGACAAACAAACACATAATGTCAATCACACTTATATACTCGGTCCATACTACTGCAAAAACTTTATTTGCTTTATTTGTTTACCACCCTCATCGAGTCATAAACAACTGTTATCACAGTGTCTTCCAGTGTTTGGTCAGCTGATTGCCAGTCATGTGGAACAGATACCACCTACTACCCATTTGAGGAGTTCCTCCGCCCTTGCCATCACATAATAAGTGGCACATCAGCACATACAAATAGAGCGCACCCATTGGCAAAGCCCTCAGTTTCAGGCCCCAGCGAGCAGTTCATGCAGCATGAGTTTAGATTTGGGTTTAGTTACTAGTTTGTTTGTTTGTTTGTTTGTTTAGTTTTTATTGCCTTTACATCTGAAATAAAAACTTACATAATTTATAATAATGATGAATGACTACTAATCATAAACTACCATTACCACCATTCATATTTTTATTAAAATCAATAATAATGACAGTGATGCGGAGGGGGGCAAGAGAAACCTGCTGTGTCTGTTGTACCATTACTCCAATAGGCCTAGTACTCGACAAGCTTTAATATACACTGAACAAGTTATTCAAAGGCTTATTATTACTGCCATAACACGGTGTATTTACCATTTCCACTGGGCTCTGGCTCCCCCTTGTGGTCATTACATGAATTGATGGCTGACAGGACCTCCTCGGGTGGTACAGCCACGAACTGCTTCCACACGTCGTGAGTATAAAACTCCACCGTGTGTGCGTTAGAGATACTTAAAGCTATAGACAGAAACCTTTTGACTTCTTCTATCCGTCGCTGAATCTCTGTGAGGGTAAATGTGGAGGCTGCCATGTTGCTAAGCTCTTCAAAGCGGACGTGTGTGAGGTATGTCAGAAGTCTTTCCCTGCTGATGATGTACACTCAGGCATGAGCAGTTGAAAATGCTCATCGATTGGTTTTTGGGTGCACCAAACGTGACCTGCTGCATACATATGGTATGGGAATAAAGCTCGGACCTAAAATTGTAAATCGAGCAGTTTGGTCGAAGAGGACACTGAAGGGACGTGACTGAAGTTTTCTGGCAGAGTTGCCCCCGAACAGCATTTTCACACTCAATACAAATCCACATTGATGAGTCTGCCTGTGTGTTTTACCTGCATGTAGGCCTACCAAATACTGAAATTCCTACCACTTGGTAGTTGCTTGAAACTAGCACATAATTGTCCTATCCTTTACCATAGGTAGTTGGTGGGTGATACTGCTAAAAGTGGTATTTCTGATATGAAAGCTAACATGAGCATTATTTTCATGTATTATGCAGTCTGTTATCACACATTGCGTGGAGAATATCAAAGAGAAAGGGCTAAAGAAAATAATGGCAGGTTTTATGAGCAAAATATGCCTTTTGCGAAATGTACGAGTTTTATAGCTTACTTAGGTATCCTATATTTTACCAAATCAGCCCAAAGTTTATTTATTTAAAGTGCAAAACGAGATTGAATACAGACATTTCAATACATTTGATTCAGATTCAGAAAACTTTATTGATCGCCATAGGGAAATTGCTTTGTCGCAGTACTCGTTGCTCAACATATAGTAAGAAAGAGGTATAGCATGCTTAACAAAGGTAAAGCTAGAGTTTAAAAAAATATGTATTATGTGTTTATTATGTATTATGTGTATTATGTATGTACACATTGCTATACACCCTGTCTATATCAGTTAAATTATCAACAAAGTAAATCATACCTTCGAAACCATTCATTGAAACAATACAAGTAGGTTTGTAAGTAGGGAGCTCGTTTCTACAGTCTGTTCTGACGTGAATGCAGCATTAATGTGAGGGGGGAATGATCAAATGATCTGCACTTGATTTCTAATGTCTGCCTTGGTGCGTCATCACCACGCGTCTCAAAGATCCCATGCAGCCTGCTCAGCCATGAGAATCGTAAACATTTGACTTTTCCGAACCAGATTTAGACTAAATGGCTCCGACAAACCAGACTGTGAAAAATAAAGAAAAATTTAAAGGGAAAGGAAAAGGTGGCAACTGGCAGAACTCAAAAAATAAACCAGCGGGTGTCAAGAAGAAGAGGAAATGGATCCCCGAGAACAAAGTATTTGATGGCAGTGTCAAGGAAGGTAGGTTTTTTACCACTGCATAACCAAGTAGTGACATTATTGAGCTACTTGACTGGAGGATGTTGGTACATCCAGCTTACTAGAAGCGGCTAAAGACCCAGGCTAAGACTGACGATAAGTCATGGGACAGAGTTCTTTGAGTAAGAGGAAACGTCACGCCAGGGTCAATAAAAATCTCGCAATTTGACGAGTTTTTGCTTCTCAACAAAATTTGTTTATCAGGTAGAATATATTTAACAAGGCACACCAGACTGCTGGTAAATTCGGCATACAAATGATCCACCAAGCAGCATTATAATTTCAGTAAAATGTCAACTTTCACCATGTACCTGCTCACTACTGCCCTCCACTGTCTATATTGGTGAAAAACAAAATTTAAGGTTTTATAAGTGCAGCTTGGTAGATTTCTCCATGCCCAGTAGCTCTTAACCATTTTTAAAATGCGTCAAGTCCTGTTATATGTGGTGTGTGCACTATACCTTTGTAAATAAGTCAGACCAGACTTTTGAATGGTACTTTTGGTCAAATTCCCTCATATCAGGGCTAGATGGGATGTGGAACCTGTCTTTGACCTTGTTTGTGTGCATTCTCCTCCTTCTGCCAGGTCAGGGCTTTGCTTTCAAGAGAAAGCAGAAATTCCAGTATGAGTACAAAAAGCTGCTGCGGAAGGAGAAGAGGAAGAACCCGGAGTCCGTAACGCTGTACAAGGACGAGTATCCAGAACACCTCAGACATCTGTACTTGGCTGAGGCTAAGAAACTGAAGAACGAGGCTTGGGAGAACAGAGTGAACAGGAGTAAGCACAGAGTGAGAGGGCATGAGGAGGAGAAGGCAGGGGACAGAGATGATGATGATGATGCTGATGATGATGCTGCTGCTGCAGAACAGGCTGCAGGGGATACTGGTGCAGCAGAGCAGGCTGATTCTGCCTCTGGGAAGCCTAAGGCAACAGAGGCCAAGGAGGGAGAAAGGTACGACTGCATTTTGCTGATGCTCTGTTGTATTTGTGCTTATGTTAAGGGACTCAGATGATTCCATTATTGCACTGCTATCCCTATTTGGGCAGATTTGGATTCACAAACTAATTCTGCTTTAATAACTTCCTTCACAGTCTCCCCATGAGCAACCGCATGAGAAAGAAAATGATGAAGAAGACATCCTACCAGAAGACTAAGGAGGAGTTTGAGAAGATCAAAGAAAAACGGAAAAAGAAGAAGGAGGTGAAGTGTTTCCTCTGTCAGATATTATCAGCGGTGCCAGGCCTCTTTAGTTCTCTGTCCTGATCCAAAAAATGTGTTTTAGGTGACACCAAACCAAATTGCACAGTCTGACCTCATTTGTGGCTCACATGAGGCCATTATTTATTCATTTGAATTAATTCCTTTTTTAAATTTTATTTTATTCCAGGACTACCTGAAGCACAAACAGCAAAGAGAGGAGGCCATCGAGAGGTACAAAGAGAAAAAGAGAGAGACATTTCAGATGCTGAGCAAAAAGACCAAGAAAGGACAGCCCAACCTGAACCTGCAGATGGATTATCTGCTGCAGAAGATCCAGGGAAATATGAAGTGACTCCAAGCCAGAGCTGATGTTGGAGAATCAATGTGAAAACATTTGGACTACCCTACATTCAGCTGTTCTGCTTTTAAAAAACTGTTAATTATATGGTAGTGACAACTGTGCTGAAGTGCAGCCGGACTGTGTTGTCGCTCGATCTTTTCACTGGTGATCTGACACCAGTTTGCTTGAAATGTTTGTCGTCATCACTCTTGCTCCTTGTTCCAGATTGCTCTACCGTGACACATTTCAGTCTCAGACCACAAGATGGCATTGTGAGATCTCAAGAGCTGAGAAAATGAGAAAATGGTCATTTTCTACATCAGGTTTATTTTTTAATCCAGAAATGCATGAGAAATTTTCAATAAAGTCCAGTTCTTTTGAACAAAACGCCAAATACCAGTTGTTAGCAAATTTCCTTTAAGCCAATAAATGGTTCCTCATTTTGATAACAGAAGTAGTTTTTGTCATTAAGGAAACTTTGTTGAAAACGTGTCATTTGTCTTCCTCTTCAAACTTTGACAGTCCCCAGATTGAAGCAACCACTTGTTATGGATCATTAGAACAGTTCAAGAGGCTATTGGCCCTGGGTCTCCTGTCGTCATAGTTACAGGCGATGCGAACGTGTTGTATACATGCAGCTTGCACACAGGAGGTTCACTCTGCAGCCTGGTCTTAGTTCAGCATTCGCAGGCAGACCGAAAAGCCTCGGGCCGCTGCCTCATGACATCACATGGTTGCAGAGTGACTTCTCTAACGCTCATCTGTGAGGCAAGATTTCCTCCAGAGAAAGCATGAACACTGCTCCGTTCATACTGAGAGAGAAAAAGACGTCAGTTTCTTGTGGTTGCCATTTGTAAAAGGTAAGAACTTCTTTCTGCTATTTTTCTCTTTTAAATAATGTGTTATACTGCAAAATATGGTAAAGCTGTGCATTTGATGAAGTTTGATGAAGTTTCATCACTTTTGTACAGGCAGGCTCAAGTTTTCAATAAATGCCAGAGAGTTCTACTTTAAATTCAGGGAGAAAAGTTGTTTACTCTTTTGAATAATGAAGTTATACCATGGAGGTTAAAATACATTAAAATAAGGGTATTTGTTTGTATTCAAAGAGAAAGAAACCCTTTGTAGACATTAGAAGAAAGGTGTCTGTTTTTAATAATGCCTACTTTTTTTATTTACTCTTGTTAAAAATACATGTTTACATCTCACTACAAAGCCTTTATACTAGTGTATCCCCGTACAGTACCATTTTTAACATTTCGCTGACACACCTGACCACAAAACCATTTATCTGCCACTCATCTTGCACCCGGTGTTCTCAGCACAGGGGAGCTGAAGCACAGTCAACAAACAGTTTGTTCAGAAGCCTTGTTGCAGTCAACAGGCCGACGTGAAGTGCTGATGAAAACAAGAAACCGCAGTGAAGGGGTGGAAAAATTGCTTTCACCACTGAATTGATCTTTGAATGTGCCTCTTGAAGTGCCCCTCACAGTCTTGCAGGCATTATGCTGTCATGTGTTCTGTATGGCTGGGTATTAAGATAATCCTTCCCACTATGTTTACATACCATTCTAAGTTGCTTGTTGCTGGCTTATTAAGAAAAGGGAAGTACTGTATGGCCACAACAAGCACAGGGCTGTTGCAGTAACTTTCTGATAACTTGTGTAACCGGGTTTTTTCCCATCCATTGTCTCATAAACGTCGCCTTCTCGAGCTATTGCTTCTGTATAGAGCGTTACACCACGACACTGCATTTGTAGAGCCAATGTACATGTACATGCCATATATGTTTATATTATTTGCCTCTGTCTCATAGGAGCCTGCAACACCCAACCAGCTTTGAGTACATTTAGAAGCCATCAACTCATCTGTGGTCTCATCATCTGTTGCTACTTCCTGTCTCTGTCGTCATGGTGACTGCCCGGGCTGCAGCGCGCTGGATACAGGGCCAGTGAGGGGTGGAGGAGGGGGTCATGTCTGATTCCACTCTGCACTGCGACTGATATACATACTGCTTGTGCGCGACGCCCCCTGAGTGTCCTCAAAGAGAGCCAGAGATGGAGGAGGAGAGCCGGGTGAACGGCTGCCCGCCGAGCCCAGAGAGAAGGGCCTCAGACTGGGGCCGCATCACCTTGCTGGACAAGACCAAGGAGTTCTTCCAGACCTGCGACGTGGAGGGCAAAGGCTTCATCACCCGCACTGACATGAGGGTCAGAGAAGGAGCGTGTGTGTGAGGCTGTGTGTGTGGCATGCGTGAGTGTGTGTGTGTCTTAGGCGGGGAGGGGGTGGAGTGTGATGGGATCTGGCCTTAGTGCCAAATGGACTAGCAGTGGTGGAAAAATCACTCAATTTGAGTGAAAGAGCAAAACCATAATGTAAAAATACCCCAGGAAAAACCTGCATTCAAAATGTTACTTAAGTAAAAATATTTTAGTACTAGCTGTGAAAATGTCTTTAAATATGAAAATTAGAAGTAAAAAGCCATTGTGGAGAATGGGTTCTTTTCAGAGTTTTAAATTAAATTATTGTAGGGTAATTATTCTTTGTACTGGGTATTTTTAAATTCACAATTCATCATATTCTATGAGTTTATTGTGTGTTTTGCATGTATAGTAGAGCAGCTGAAAATTTCACTGAATGAAAATACTCATTTTCCTCATAAAGAAAAGGCCCAGTGCCTCAAAGTTATACTTAGTAAATTTAGATTAGCTGAAAATGACAAACTTTATAAACAGGATTAGAAGTAGTGAGTTGTTTGTGATCAGTACACATCTCTCTCATTCTTATACACACATGGATACCCAAAGCAAATGCTCAAATTATCTTTTATCTGTAGAATAATTTAGTGTAGTTTGGTGCCAGAGTGATTCATGTAATTGAATGGCGGGCAGGAAACAGTGTCACAGATGTCTTTTATATCCTGAGGGTTTTTTCATGGTGTATCACCTTTGTTAGAGAACAACTCCTCCCACTCTACACACTGAAGTGGTGGAAAAGCACCATTCATGGCAATGTTTATGAATATAGGTTCAGCTGTGAGGGGTTGGTCTCTTAGTCCATTTCAATGGATAAAAACACATGCATGAATAATGCACACATACACACACACACACAGAGGCTCTTCAAAGCACCAACAATGCCCAAGCTGTGTTTTCAGTTAATTAAGAGCAGGCTGTTCTGGGTATCATGCTTTTGTTGCTGTGGTTTGTGTGATGAGGTCTAAGAAAAGGTCTATACTGCTGCATGCAAAACAGCCACTTTGAAAGAGAACAGATTTCCTTGTTTACTCTGCGAGATGTGCTTGAATTAACAATGTAATGCAGAATCATACAGGACGGGTTTCATGTATGTCACTCATTTGCCTTAAATACCCCATGTTTCCTGTACAAAATGCATTTATTCAAATATGTCATCAAATTAGCGTAAATCCAGCATGAGATGGCTTCATTTTTTCTATTGTAACTCCCAGTCAGGGTCAAGCCAGTCCACATCAGGGTTCACTACTATGCTTTGTATGGCTGATAGTTTCATTGTGGACTAAGATGCAGGGCCTTGGATGAACTGGGTGGTATTGAAATATCCTCTGTGTATATGTTTGTGTTCCTGGCAGAGGCTCCACAGAGAGCTGCCTCTGTCTGCAGAAGAGCTAGAGGATGTTTTCGACTCCCTGGACACAGACCGCACCGGCTACCTCACACTGGAGGCATTCTCCTCTGGATTCAGTAAGTTCCCTTTCTTTCAATGTGTTGTGTAGCTTGAATTGGATGTACAACTTACTTTGATTTGAATGAGCATACTGTCAGACCAGGGTCAAGCTGGCACTCGGCGTGTTTATTGAGGTTCCAGATGGATGGTCTTTACTGTATCAGGACAATCCAGATAGTGTTTGGCGAGTTTTCAGTAACAGCAGAGTATGATGGACTGATCAAATACTGTAAACCCTCTGGCACTATTTGTTTTGCTGGTGCTCAAAAGTGGTTGAAATCCATAAAATGCTAAGAATTTTGTGCAAATGCTGTTAGCTGCAGATCAGTCTATGGTTAAAGTACAAGACAGAGTAGGTTTGGGGTGCTCTAGTCACTGAAATGACAAAAATGTTTGCCTGGAAAGTCATTGGTGCAGTACGACTGCATGGGTTGAATTTGGCTCATTGCAGACAAAGATACTATGTCATGTTCATCAAGATAAAAAATCTTTGAAAAAACATGCAGTTGACATGCTAATCTAAAAATGACCCTGCTGCTCCGGTGCCCTCAGGTCAGTTCCTGCACGGCCGAAGGATCTCCGTAACCGATGACCTAAGTCCCGGCCCCGGCTCAGGCCTCAGGGCCAAGGAAGCCCTGTACCAGAGCCAGTGGGACGCCAAGCTGGCAGGAGAGGAAGACGAGGAGGAGAAACACTTCTGCATGCTGCTGGAGAGCCTGGGAGCCAGCAACGTGTTCGAGGAGTGAGTTGAACTGCACAAATTGAGTTTGACTGTGTTTGCACACGGAAACATGCCTTCCATGTGACTGATGTGAAGCATCTGATTCATGTCTCTGTTCTCCTCCTCCCCCTCCACACACAAACGCTCCTCCTCCAGTGCAGGCGAGGTGCGCAGCCTGTGGGCCCAGCTGAGGAGGGACGAGCCTCACCTGCTGTCCAACTTCGAGGAGTTCCTGGCCCGGGTCACCTCGCAGATCAAAGAGGCCCACCAGGAGAAGAAGGAGATGGAGAGCGCCCTCCAGAGGTGGGGTGCGGGTGGAGAACATGCACTCCTGCAAAACAAAATAGATTGCATTGGTGTCTCCTGCAGTTTTTCGCTCCTGCTGCCTTCAATTTGAAATGCTTATCTGGGAGTGGAAAGAAATTAAAGAAGGGGTGAGGAAACAGAGGGGGGAAGAAGAAAGAAATAAAGGGAGAGAGGGAATAATGAGAGAACAAATAAACAAATGGTGGTATGAAGGAAGAGAGGAGTAATAAACAGAACTCAGAGATGAAATAAGTAAAACATGGACACAACCAGCCACCACTGGTTGTGACTCACGTAACATCATTAACAGTGATTGTGGATCCTGGGGTGAAAGGCTAAATTTCTCACTTGAGTCCCACACTTAAA
>OMLF01034118.1:1826-17876 GCA_900302615.1 Holocentrus rufus
GGGAAAGGGTGGGGGGAGAAAAGATGAGGACTAGGTGGTAAATTATTCGTTTGACTGTGGCTCTGTTGCTCTCCACTCTTCTTCTGGTGCTGCTGCTGTGCAGTCTTTTTTTTTTTTATTCATTCCCTCACTCCCCCACCTTCTTCTTCTTTTTTTTTTTTTTTCCTGCCTCAACAAAGCCCTACTCAGCATCCTTGACGGGGGGACATCACAAGAGTAGAGAGTAATGAGACCAGGGCTCTTTCTCTCTGGCTCTGTCTATCCAGCTCTCTTCCACTGTCTCTCACTGTATTCCCCCTCTCTCTCTCTGTCTCTCTCTCTCTCTCTCTCTCTGTTTCCCTGGCTCGCTCCACCCTGGCTCCCCTCGCCACACACAGTCAGTCAATGTCTAGATCTCTGCTACCTGGTATGAGCCAGGCTGTAATTCATTAGTGAGTGAAGCTGGAAGGGCTGTCTCTCTGGCAGGGGGGTGAAAAAAAAAAAAGAAAAACAGCCTATGGGAAGGAAGAGGTGATGAAATCAAAACAATGGCATTGATAGGTGAGGCACACCCCTTGTTTTATTATAGGCTCTTTTCTTTCTATTTCCTCTCCTCTGTCTCTTTCTCTCTCTCTCCCTCCCTGTCCACTTTGAAGTCTTTTTGCTCCTCGCCGAGGAGAGACTGACTCAGCAGCCGGCCTCGCCTCCATAAGACTGAGGTGAGCGGCACCAATGTCAAACAACCTTGACAAAGACTAGCGAGCCAGACGCGGGCAGGCGTGCCCATATATCGCCGCTCGCACATATCGCCCTGTTCAAACGGGAAAGTGCACACAGAGGCAAAGTTACACTCGGGTGCGCAGATATATACCTGTGCAAACACATGTGCATGCATTGCAATAGGTGCACACACGCCCGGCGCTGAATGTGAACTAATTCTGCCATGCTGAATGACAACGACATGGCAACAGGATTGCGTCAGTGGCCGACCGCTGGAAGATGGAGAGGAAGAGGAGAGAGAGGGAGGGAGAGAGAGGGAGAGCAGGCAGGAGTGGTAAGAAAAAAAATGATTGAGGTAAAAGATGATTGAGGTGAGGCCGAGGCCATAAGTTATGCATTCACACCTGCTGTTTTCCTCTTCTGTATTTATGAGTCTCTGTCCACTCTAAAAGTCAAGGATCAAAGGAAAGAATCAAAGGCCTTCAGTGAATGGGGGGCAGGGATCCAAGGAGATGTGTACTCCATGCGAGGACCAGAGGCTCTCTCCTCTCCTCCTCCTTTCTTCACTGCCTCGTCTGGTTATAGTCTGCAAAACCTCAAATCATAATGTCTCTGTCTGTCTTTTTTTTGTCTTCTTCTATCTTTATTCATGTGGCCTTTTCCACTTCTTGGAAATCTACATAAGTTTCTTGTCTGTTTTATTTCAGCCGACGCTGAACCCAATTAAAAGCACTGATTTTCTTATTTAGAAACTATTATTCTTATTTGTTTTTTACTCTTGAGTACTATCTCCATCATCCGCCAAGATTTGAGAGTTCATAAAAGTCAGTAACTGTAATAAAATGGAGTTTTAGAGGCTATATTTTCTACAGTAATCCATTCCAGCAGGGCTGGGTGGACTTAACAGACAATATTGTCTGGACTCTGGTAAGACCAACCAACTGTCCAGCAAAGTGAAAACATCCTGCTTGTTGGAACTGAAAGAGCTGTGGCCCTTATTAGCAGTAATATGCTCGCAAATGTTTTCAGAGATAACATTACTGTAGCACTCACCTGCTTAAATGTCCACTTTGGAGGCTTGCAGCAGTAGAGTTGATGTGAGAAAGTCCATGACTGACACCATGACTAGCTAAAACTCATTTTAGATTGAAGTGCTTTGCTAGCTAACAGTTACTGTCACTGCTGTTTGCTGAGCCCAGTGGAGGATAACAGGTGCATTTGAGTAGTCAATCAAATGGATGTGGGAGGCGGGAGAAACTGAGGTTGTGTTCTGATTGGATCGCCTCCATAGACCTTTTTCACAGCGGCCATTTTGCCAAGAAAATGTAGGGCAAGCACAGGGTCTGACAGAGCCAGGGTCCTGCTGTTGATCATGCTGGTTCACTGAAAAGACTCTGCTACACTTAAATGGAACAGAACCTTCGTTAATGTCATTAGTAACACCTGTGCTTGCCTTCTCCAAATGTGAAAAAGGTTTATTCTTATGTGTGAAAGTATTTTTTTGTCCCTCAATCCCAACTCATGTTTTTTCCGCTGAGAGCTGCTAGCTAGTTAACAGAAAAAGTTTGCAGCCGTAAATACAACTTCACTTTTCAAATATATATGTTTAACCTTTTATCACACAGGTGTTTTGATAGATTTATAGAATAAACCTACTTTAAATTACATGGGGCAGAAAATTGCAGCTGCACTGCTGTCTAGAGGTTGAAACACCCCAATCAGTGAAGTCAAAGCAGGTGTTTTGCCTGTGACAGCTGATGGGAAACACCTGCTTTGACATCACTGATTGGGGTGTTTCAACCTCTAGACAGCAGTGCAGCAGCAATTTTCTGCCCTATGTGATTTAGTATTGATTTTCTTTTAAAGGGCATGCAATGCTGAAAATCAAACTTGAGTGTGTTTTGGGAGCTATAAACATTTTAAGTGTAATGTTGTGTAATGTTTACAGTGTATGCCGCCATGCTGATGTGACATCCGGTAGCTGCAGCTTGGAAGATTGGGTTTTGATCTTGTTTCCGCCTTGCAAGTCTGGCTTAAAGAGCTGCTTCATCGCATTTTTCCCAAATAAGAAGTCAGAATTTCTGACGACCCAACATGTCTTGAATGCAGAATATGCAAGATGCATGTTAATCATTTCTCCACAAGTCATGGCAATGCAGGCATCTATCAGGAGATTAGATTTTAGTGACAGAATAGACAGACAATCCTGTTTTGGAGATGTCATTACAGTGTCGTTGACGTTAGACCAACCACTTTTGTTTTTATCACAGCTTCTGAGAAGATTCTTCAGTGCCTCTTATTAGATATTAAATTTGACACAAAATGAATTGCCTTCCTGTGCAATGAAGATTTTGGTTGTTGACAATTTTTCCACCATTCGGCACAAACTCACACAACAATGGCCCTCATATATCAATACGTGCCTAAATTAATGTGTATATTTCTGTGCAAAATAATACAAACTGAGTACTTAGTCATTATTCATTCACACGTTCGTTATTTGATTATTTGGGACTTTACAGCATTGTAGTCTTTTAATTAGTCTCTCTAATTACAGAAGAAAAGGACATCGGTCTGTCATTAATTGCACTAGCATCTACAACAAATTAATTTCTTTAAAATATTGCTTTCTTTGTGCTTTCATGCAATAAAAATGACAGAAGAAGGGATATGTTCAGAACAGCCCATTTACTGTCCAGTTTCATTAAAGTCTTCAAGTAAAGGAGATTGTGGAGTTTATGCTTTACACCAGCTCTGAGTAAGGAGCAACTTTTATTTGTATGTATGAACTTGTCAGATGTATGGGAACATTCATAAAACCTGATTTTCACATGTGAACGTGGACAATACAAAGGATTTACAAACAAACCCCATTGGAAACTGCTTGATAAATGAGTCCCATTGTCCCCCCATCCCAAAAGTAGTAATACTGAAACCAATCGACGATGCCAGACAGCAGCCATATTGTGGCAGTTTCGTCTCCAAAACGAACCAGAGTGGCAATCGATCCTTCAGCGCCCTGAGGCCGGCAGAGTAACAGTACCAGCTATCAATTTCAAAGCATCTTTAACAGTGAGCAAATGGCAAGTGAGAGAAAATGAAGGAAAAAAGAAGAAGAGGGGGGAAAGAGAGAAAAAGAGAAAGTCTGGAGGACAATCAGAGGCTGGATTTCTACTTCCATTGCAGCAGTTTTTTTTTTTCCCCACTGAGCAGAGACACAGATGTGATCCTGTCATTGGTGCATGAATTGGGAGAAGAAAAATAAAAGATTCCATCTACCTGTTAACAATGAAAAGATAAGATCTGTTACAAGGGCATACACCAAAGATTGAGTTGCAACCCCTGTTACATGATCCATATCTCAGTTGTTTCAAGGTTATCTTTTTATTTTTATTTTTTGACTCGTCTACAGTCATTAAAAGTGGATTTAGAGGAGAAATCAATAGGGAATCATAGCTTTCACCCTGATCAGTCCATTTCATACGGTCATGCTAATATGTTGTAACAATAATAAGATTTGACCTGAGAGTCCACAGTAAATCTACATCAATTATCAGAAGCTTTAAACCCTTAATGGACTGAAAAAGCCTAGAAACAAAAGCTTCATTTTTTGCTTCTTGCTCTTTTCTTCTGCATTGATATAAATGTAGTTCAGCTGTTCCTAAAAGAAACAACTTAATCACTTTGGCGGTCAAACAGCCACCATTTCCACAACATTCCCACATTGCTGCCGAGGAAACTATATATAGAGCTGGGTGCATCATTAAAAAGAGAGCATATGCTCAGCAACACCCTTTCACTTAATCATTATTGTTAAATTATTGTCAGCTTTGCCCCTTGGGATCTCATTTGTCCCGACTTTTCAAACCGAGCAAAAAGACAAAAGGCTGAATTCAAATTTAACTTTGAGGACGTTCAGGTGAAAACGGAGAAATAACCATTTTTAACTGATAATTTTCCTCCTGATACTGTCACCAGAGTCGGCTGTGAGATAAATTTAAGCTACCATTTTGGAAGCAGCAGAAAACACTGCAACAGTCAAGTGATGAGTGCTGGTTTTCAATAGGCCATACATCAAATTGACTATAACCCTTTGCCAAAATATACAATTCAACCATCCCTGTCACAGTCTTTGATTTAAGCTAGTATTTAAAACTTTAATGTTTGTACCTGCACGTTTCTCTCTTAAATGGGACTGCTGCCACTTTCTAACCCAAATCCTTATTTTGCGAACACCGCCATTAAATATGCAGCCGGCTGTTCTGTTGGCGGCTTTGCACAATAAATTTTACTAATTAACTACAATCATTTTAGCTTTCCGCTAAGCCATAAAAAATACCTGCTTAGCAGCTACCATGTCCAGCTCTTTGTCTGATTTGTTCTCTTTGTTCAAGGATGACAACATAAATATTAAGACGGTCATCATGGGTGGCTAATAATTTAGCAGTTAGCCATTTGTTTTTTAAATGAATACCAATCACGTTCAGCTTACAATTATTTCTCCTATACACAAATAAATGTTCAAATGTCAAATTATCTTGTAGGAAATGAGAAAACCCCATTCATTTCTCCTGCAGATAACCAGAGGTTTAAAAAATGCTAACAACTGATAACATAACTTCTGTGGCCTATGCTAATGCTAGCTTGTATATATCTTCATTCACAAACAATATAGTGAAAAAAGCTCCATGTAGCTTTGTCTCATGGAGGGTTAGCAACTTCCAAAGTGTGAGTTGATGCTCTTTTTTTGTGCCTTGTGTCAAACTGCATTTTGTCTATTTTTTTCTTCTTTTCTTTCCATTAGTTTTTGGTGTCTTTAGAGAGTACTGTATCTTTTCAACCGATCAAAAGTAGCCTGCGGACGGACACTGTGTGTTCCTTCACTAGTGCTTGCTTTGCTTTCCATTCACATGGGATGCAGAGACTGATGGGCTGTGATGCTACAATACAGTGGTGAGTATGGTGAAGGGATGGGACGGGGAAAAAAAATAAAATGATGACTGTCCACCAGCTGTGCAGCAAAAGTAGACATCACCGTTCCCCCATGAAACATCCGTTGAGTCACACTATCCAAAGTCACTCTGTGTGTCATGCAGAGAGGAAGTATTAGAGCTGGATTAGAGCACGGTGAATGCTCATTTCTCCTGCCAAAATGCAACACGGCACAATGGGCAGTCGACAAAAAGACATCACAACTGAGCACACGCTTTTTTCTCATGGAGGGCGAGCAGCCGTTATAAAGACACGGCTGACGAAGATTGCTTCCCGTTGCCAACTTCTGCCGTAATGTCACAGTTTGCCTTTCTCGCAGCGGGCAAGAGGGAGAGACAACCAGCAACCGCAACCAGCAGTGGCCCACCTGTTTTCATCTAAAAAAGACAGCGAGATTAACAAGTCACACACCCAGCAAGTCTCGCAACGGGCTAAAACTCAAAAAACACAAAAGGCGGATCCATTTTCAGAGTCAGCTGGCAAGCACCGCGCCTCATTGCCAAAGTGAAACAATCACACTGTCTTTCTTGGTTGCTCTTTTGTGCGCATGCAGGAGGCAGAGGCAAACACAGATTGTCTCGTAGTTGGAGCTAAACGACTACCATTGTTTCCCCAAGGTGCCACGTGTCTTTTGCTATGCCTTTTGCTCGTAACAAGGAGAATCAACAAGCCAGAAAGTAGAATCGAAGCCAGTTTATTTGCCTAAGTGTGCAGGAATTTGCCTTGGCGACAACGGTGCAGAGACAACTTAGACAGGAACATAGTGTCAAACCTACAGGGATAATACAACCAGACTATGCATGCAGTCAAGGGCGTATGGAAGGGAGTTTGAGGCTGGATGGGACAAACATTGGCAGGATGTATGGGGGAGTCAGACATTCAAAACTCTGATTGAACCAATTCACAATGGGCCCTCCGTTTCTTGTCAAGGGTTTTCAAATCATGATTGAATGGAGGAACAAAACTGGTGCATATTTGCCTTCTGCCAAGTTGCCTGAACAAGCTAATAAGAAAAAAGTTCAGCTACTCTTGAGGATGATTGGAAAATCCTATCCCTCAAATGTCAACCAACACATTTCAGCAATTTACCTTCTTCAGGGTTACAGAACCATAAAACCATGGGGCTTAAACACCTGTGTGAGACAAAATAGTGGCCTTATGACATTTATGGTAGTCAGGCGTTAAAGGAATGACCTATTTTCTGATTGATTAATTAGTAACAGGATGGCCAGTTTGCCTTACACTGGCATTTATTGTTCTGCAACCCTGCAGACAAATTGCCGAAATGCTTTGATGTGAATTATTTCTATTGACTTCCAAGAGTAGCTAAACTGTTTTTCCTTTGCTAAACCATGGTAGAATGAATGAAAGAGCAAAATAAACAAACCCCTTGTGTGCTCATATTGAAATTGCACTGTAGTTCCATCATTTCATTAAAATGATTTAGATAATACATGGTACTATTTTACCCTGTCTTGCATCTTCTCTCCCTCTCTCTTGCCATACCTGGGGATGTTCATTGAATGTGAGGAGGAGGCAGCCTACATCCTCTATTAAACCAACAAAATAACATCATGCTCTGAAATGTTGTTCTGTCATTTTTTTACATGCTGTGTAGGTGGACGGTGATTGACTTTGACCAACTAAAACCTGGAATCTGGAGAGGCAGTCTGCACTATTTTACCTGGTGTCTTTAAGTCTTCTCTGTCTCTCCCTAGTTTCATTGGGGCTGAGAACGATGTCTGCATAAATTGAGAGCACTGACTCTTCAACATGAGGTCTTTCTCTATTAAGTCAGAGTCTGTCAGTATCATTTTTGTCTTGGCCCGTGTATTGCGTTGCAACCTTGAGAATAAAATTAAGAAACCATTAAGCATGCGGTGAAGATGCTACTGAGCTTGAGGGACTAATATTGACATTGACTAGTTCACTGACATATTTCTTCTGTACATGTATGATGTGGCTAGAGCCAACAGGGTTCGGCAATATGTCAAAATCTTCCTACTGGCCATGTCACTATCAATATCAGCACTCTACCAGTAATATATCAGCAATCAGCGGCCTGTCTTGGGTTATGAATTAATTGTCCTTACCAACATTTACAACCCAGTGGAATCTAATGGTGACTTGGACAGTGTGATTTTGTACGACGAGAGCTGTATATCTGAGTGTTGGGCAGTTGTACACATTTTGATAATGTAAAAGTGTCCAGTTACTGTTTACAGATACAGTCACTAACACACGGGAGCTGTCAGCAAATGGTAGGATTTTACGTTTCATTTTCATTTTCAAAGCTGAGAGCACATTATTTTCTGCTGGAAGAACCTATAATGATTTTTTTTTTCTAAGCAACATGAAACTTTGTTGGCTCACTACAATTTATTATATTCATGGGAAGCCCCGAAGACCTTTCAATCAGTAAAAGAAGAAAGGAAAAATACACCAGCAATGGATTGCATTGAAATCTTTCAAAATAAAAGACCCATTCAGAATCAATATCCTTTGAGTTGATTCATGAGGTTTTGCTGTTGTTGTTATTGTGGGGACAACTTAAGGCTCTTAAGTAGAAAGGACATGTTTTTTTGTGTCTCCTCTGCTTTCTACAGTACGCTCTCTGTTCTTTCCCTCTCAAGAAGTTTTTTTCTGAGAGAAGTTAGAATGATCTCCACAAGGACTTTGTGGCTGTGGATCAACTTTTGTAACACAAGTTTTTACAGCTACATATACAACAGACCTGAAACTTACCGACTTCTTGGACCAGTCTGATTTTAATATTTTGTGAAATTAGCTTTTTTGTCCTGAAATGCAAATATGTGCTCTGTGCATGAAAAGTGAGAAAAAATTAACTCTGATTAACTCTCCACCACATATAAATAAATGAAGGAGGCTCGAACCCCAAACCTAACCTTAACCGGTCTTTTTGTGGTGTTAGGTTTGGGGTTAAGCCAGGCTTAGGGTTAAACATTTTCAGTTCCTGCTTATTTCACAAATCTTATGAGACCACATGGCATGCGGAGACATGTCATTATTATTTACTTACTGGTTGTTTGAGTTTTATTATAACTGCCTAGTTTGAAACAAGTTTTGTGTCAATATCTGCTGTCATAAAACATTTTAACACTCAAAAAGTGCTAAAAGTAAGTGTATAAAGAGGTTTTGAAGTTTAAACATTGGAAATGCAAGTGTCGTCTGAGTTTGTCGGTTTAGACATGTATGTCTAAACCGACAAACTCATGCATGTGAAGTTTTAAAAATTAATCGAAAAGGAATAAACAAGTCATATTTCTGTGGTACAGAAACATGGATGTGGATGACACAATTGTGTCATGCGATCTGTGCTAATTTATTTACCTTGCAACTTCTCCATTTACTCTGATCTCCCCTGTGTAGCTTACAAATGGCTTTTCTGAGTTTTATTTTGACATGCCCCATTTGGACTGTTTGTTAGCAGCAGGAGGCTAGCAACAGGTATTCACCATTTCAACTGACAGCTGACTCTGGAGTCAATAATCTCTATAGATCCAAGTATTGCAGGACTCTAGGAGTCAAATTATACAAGGGTCCAAAATTGATGAACTTATCCTTTAATGACTTTGCCTAAATATTTGTGCTTTGAAGGCCTACGTTTTCACAATTCTATTAAAACTTGGAAAATAATCAGTTTTAGCAATTTTCTCCCCACATAACAACCCCATTTACACCGGAACAATGGGCTAAAGAGTGTTTGTACCCTGGCGTGAGCATTTCTCTCTCTCTTACACCGCTAGTCAACACTTCAGTGGCTGGCAGATTGACCATCCATTGACCAAAAGGCTGCCGTCAAAATTCCACTGCAACTAAATCCACACATGTGATCGCTCACATTTCAACACGTTGAAAATAACGAGCCATATTGTCAATATCTAGATACATATGTAGACAGTGAGAGCCTATGAACTATGTATGTGGATTTTCCTTGCCAAGGGGGTGACATGACACATTCTGAAAACATGCAGGCAACAAATCAAATGCACATATCTTGTGTCACGGAGCAAGAGAGTAAGAGTCAGATGAGTAGCTCGGTTTCTCTCAGCCAAGGTGTCGTACAGGACTGTATGTCATCCTGGGTCTGCACTGACAAGTAAGGGCAGTACAACCAGCAATATGTCGAAAAGAGTCATACAAGGAACACTGCTTCCCAATGTTACAGCACAAGTTGCTGTCATATTTATGTCATGCTGTCACGGCAGACCTCTTACTCAGAGCACAAGCGGGGGAAAAAAAAAGAAGAAGACAACTGTCCATAGATCTGACAGTAATGAAGAGTAAAGGTTGATGTATGGAGGCTAACATGAGAGAGCCACAGGCAAAGCCACACATGCGTCTCACTCTTTCTCGCTTGCAAATAGTAACTGCCCATAGACGTGCCACCTATGCGCCACTAAAGTGAGGAGTGTGTGTGCGTCACTGTGTGTGCATTGAGGAGGGCGGGGGTCTGCCTGAGGGCGTGACATGAGAGGGAATAATAGGCATACACAAACGATATGCTATACGTTCGGAGAAACATAATGAGCGTCCCCTTGCAATACATATGTGGCAGCACTGTTGGGGGTTGGGTGAGGGGGCAAAGAAAGAAATTGAGAATCGGTGCACTGTACCAGCGTTTGCAGGATTCATCCCTTCGTTATGTGACAATTACCGGAAAAGTTAAAGTCAATGTGGCGATCTACAGTCACGGAGTACAGAGGCAAATTGCTTGTCTTCAAACATTCGTTGGATAACATAGTTGGCCTTTTGAAGAATGTGCAACAAGTAGAAAAAGTCAAGCCACTTGGAGTGCAAGGGGAAACCTGTCATATGCCATCATATAAAATACATGTTATGTCAAACCTTTGCTTCCAGCATAAAGGGAAAATGTTCACAGCCACTGTCACCATAAGTGTCCATGCGACACTGAATTGAGGTGTGGGGAGATTTGCTCGGGGTATAGCATTATACAAGCATGAGTGGATACAACACAGCCTGCTCAAAGAAGGATGCTTCATATCTCCCTTCAGGGCCAGCACACATGTACCCACCATGTGGATACACGCCTTGACAGCAGAGTGGAAACAAAGAGAGGAACCGTCGACTTCAAAGAACTATCGCCAACCAAGGCTGATGGTCAGATTGCTTTGAATCGCCTCATATTGCCTGCTAAAAGATGCCCATTAACACATTGTGCAGGCTTCCCAGGAGTGCAACAAGCTACTTTCTGAGGGGTATGCAGAGACATGACACCAGAAGTCTCAGAAAAGCATTCCAGAAGCCATGGGATTGTGCAAAGATAACAGAACAAACTCGTCCATTTTCATGTTATTCTGCATCAGTTTTGTCGTACAAATCAAGAATATGTCTGATGAAGGTCTTTTGTTTGTGGGTGAAGGTTTGTTAACTGCATCTAGCACTCAAGCTAGCTCTGGTTTGGCATCTAGCAAGCTAGTTACCGCAATATCAATTGTATTTCTTTCTTGTGCCCTGATTCACTGAGGCTGAACAGCCAATCAGAAAGCCTCCACTTCCAAATCAACACATTGAATCGACTGGGAAGCCGCTGAGGAAGCCAGACCCTGCCAGGCACTGCAGGCGATTTCTGGCCACACAGGACCCAGCAAGGGTCGACAGCTGACCATCAGCTTGGTGTGTCAACCTGTTCTGCCAAGCTGGTACCTTCAGCATGGAGAAACAAGGCCATCCGACTGAAAACAGAGGGAAATCAATGAACATTTGCAAACATTCAAACCTGTTCTTGGTTCATGAAAAGAACACCTGCCATACTTTTATAGCAGACCTTTGCTAACATGTGGGGAAAAGTGTTCACAGCCAGTGCGGTCATAACCATGATGTCATGCAGTACAAACTGTGAGACCTGCTTGCCTGAGGAGGAACATCAGGGCCATGGATGGATGCAAATGGTCAGATGTGCAGTCAAAAGAAAGATCATACATGTCTCTTGGCACTTAATCAGACATGGGAAGACTATAATCCAAGTCACAGAGAAAAGAAAGTTGCTGCATCTCTTTACAGTAGAGGAAAGGGAGAAAACAAAGAGAGGGATGCACCACTGCTGCAAAACCAGTGTTGCCAAGAACCAATGCTTCAAGGCTGGTGCCTTCAGATGGGAGAATCAGAGAAATGTGACTGAATACAAAGGGAATTATTAACAAGATAATACAGAGAGAGTTGGAGAAAAGAAACTAAGTGGAAGGAGGCGAGGTATAGTGAGGCACAGAGAGGAAAGGGTCGAAGAAAAGGTGGAGCATTGGTTGTCAGGAACAGGAGGCGTGAAGAAGTAGACAAGGACTGATGACACTAGAAATGTGACAGGTACAATAGCAGGGAAGGGTGGCACAAATGACGGAATGATGAAGGGAAGGAGCAAGGGGCAAAGAAACAAGGACATAATTTGTGACAAGGTGTAACCAGGTGGACGCTTGGAGAAGGCGTGGCGGTCACGTCACACTCTTTCCATTTCAGTCAGGGGGTTCAATCAGGAAACTTAACTTCCTGTCACACTAAAGCTATGCTAGGTTATATTAACTTGTAGGTACAAAGCTGGAAAGACAAATTCGGTTTGTCTTTTTTGTCAGTTTTTTACTGGGAGTTTTTTACTATATTGTAACCTATAGTAATAGGTTATAGTAAGAGTTTTTCATCATTCATTCATTATGTCATGCTGAACTTTTGCCGCAATAAATACGAAATAATGAATAAATCTTAATATTGATTTTCTGTTTCTTTATTGCATTAAAGTCAAAAGTTGTATTTCCATGCTGAGCAAATGCAATTAAAGTCAAAGTGATGCAGCATATGGCTTCATCGAGTTTTCACAGCCACACCGCAATAAAATTTTATATTAACATTTTGGGACTGACCGACAGCTGTCAGAGTGACTTATAGCTGCTGCTTATAGCAAAAAAATGAGCAACGCAAGACATAGCAAACAAGCTGTAATACAGGCAAGGCTGGAAGGAAATGACAAAAAGAGGTTGGAGGTTGCCTCAAAGGTACAGAAGTGAGCTAGTGAGTGTTGGTAGGCAAAGTACAGCAGTGATCCTAGTTTGTCAGTGCCCTTGAGCAAGGCATTAAAGCACCAATACACTGGAGCTGTTCCTTGTCCAAGTGCTGAAGGCTACAGTTTTGCTAGGTAGCCCCCAGGTGAGTAACTGCTTCTCCCTGTAGGAGCTGCTCCTCCAGGCTGTGGCTGTAAATAACGATGTGTTCTTAAAGCTGCGATGTGCAACTGTGTCGACATATACTGCCTCAAGAGTATCACACCATTCCCATAGCTTAGACATGATCTGTAACACAGTCTTGGATTGTCAAACTGTTCAAAACCAACAGCTGTCAAATACAAAAGTGCTTTCTTTCACACATTGGGGATAGTCTAATCATTGGCAGAACTCATAGAATGACTATTAGTCAAATATTAGCTAACTATATTAATTGAAGTATAGTACTATAGTATTTTGTTAAGAGTGTCCTCAGTTGATTATAGTTAGCTAAGCTAGCAAGTGAACATACTGAAATTGAGAATATAATGTCCATCACTCAAATATCTTATAGACAGTTAAGATATGCCAGACAGTAGCACAGCATGTCACGTCAAAAATAAACCAGGCACGTCTGTCAACGCAAGATCAGAACAAATATTTTGACTGACACAAAAAACTGATGAGTGACGCATCGTTTAAAATTGAAAAGATAAGACTGACTGCTTGACGCACTGATGTGACATGCGGTGTTTGAACCAGGTGTGAAACAATACATACATAGGATGTATTAATAGATATATCAGTTTGTGTATTTTTCAGAGCTGTTTTCGGAGATGTTTGGAATGTTTTGGGGTGTACACAAGCAAATGTGCAGGTGCAGCTAACTACCACGGTAAGGCTAGAGGCCAGAGCACAGGAAAGTCACAGCAAAAGCTAAGTGTGTGGTAGACAGGACCCATTTAAAGACAGTTGAACATTAACGTGACTTTATTTTAGTGCAAATTGTCTGGATTTGCCATGTGCTCTTTCAATACCTGTGGTGACTCTATGGGTGCTGGTTACCTCAGCCCCAGGCATTTCAAGGTGAACAGCTCATCAAGATGAGTGACAAGCACAGGAGCATGAGCTTGACTACCGGGAAAGGAGGGCGGGGTTAACAAAACACTTTGCTGACTCAAGGGAAAAAGTTGCATGCTGCAACTTTAAGCTGCACCAGGCAACTTTATAGATTGGCAGCCTCAAACGTCAGCGAGAAGTGGTTCAATTTTTTGAAAGATTGAAGGACTTCATTACCCAGGAGTCATGTCATATGACCTCAGCAAATTGTACAATCATTGGATTACAATCTTCTCCTTTTAGTGGCTATAAGGGTGGAGATGGTGAAAATGTCTTCTTTTTGCAGCAGGTGCAGCCACTGATGGTGAGTTCACTTGCTTGCCACTGTTGAGTATTTTTGCATGTTTTGTATTTTACGCTTTGTTTGTGAGATAAGGTGTTGTTTGGACGAGGAATGTGCATGTGCACCAAGTGTAGTTTGGTGAGGTGAACGGGTTTGTCATTCTGTATACAATCATGTGCATGTGCACACATTGACATGCAGGTATTTGAGTGTGCATCTGCTTGCAGGTGCATGCCTGCATTGCTTATCTACTATAATCCTGCAGCCAGCTGCAAGGATTTCAGAATGTGAGAAAAAAAAATCTTTCCCTGCTCTTTTTGAGTTATAAAAATAAATAATCTTGGTGTGTTTACTTTACACGAAAAATCCTAAAATCCCATAAACATATCAAAGATTTATCAAAGAAAAAATGAACAAAGTCAGCATAATGTATATGTAAGCCCTACCCCACTGCATCTAGAGTGACACATCTCACCCACATATCTTAATGCAAGAGATGTGTCTATGTATGATATTCCACTTGGACCAGATAGATGTGTTTAAATGATATATGTGACATTTCCCCAAGGAGAACCGTTTTAAAAGAGTAATCCATTTTTTTTTGTCACAAACCACCAGGACCAAACACAATGAAAAGCACTCACTCATTGTCTTTCACCTTAATTAAGCCATCCATCACTGGCTGCCTGATGCCAGGGAACAGTCCAGGGGAGAGGCTAGGGAGACAGTGGGAGTAAACTCCCACCAAGCTCCCTAATATGAGCATCATTAAAAGTAAAACAAACCCTGGGAGATGCTATTTTCGCACAAATTCCTAGGGAGCATTTGTTGTCCTGCATGCTAGGAGCCTTTTGTAAGAATGACAAACAGTCCGACGGGGATCTAAACAAACACGCAGACAACCAAATGGGTAGAAAAGGGAAGGAATGAACCTAGATCTGGCTGCAGCAGAAGAGGAGTGTGCCATCGCTCGTTTGTTCCAAGCTGTTTCTCTCCCTGTCAGTCAGTTGGAAGGGTGCAGTAGGGGGCTGTTTGTGTATGTGGAGGGCCTCCTACTGCGATGGGACGGACTGAGCCATCTCATTGCGGACGGGATTGGCATCATGTCACACGTACACACACATGCACACACACACAACAATAATACAGGGTAGAGAAACAACACGCCTACATGGACACAGACACACACACATACACAGGCGCGCGCCGCGGTGTCTCCGCTTTGTTGTGCAGACTGCCTCCCAAGGGATTTCAATGCGGTTTCCCAGGCGAGATGGGTCTCGGTGTCTATCGCTGCACTGATCAAAGTAAACCAGAATAGTTTTTGCTGAAGTTAGGCCTCAAATTTGCCGAATCACAATTTCCAAATGCTCATGCCTCCCTTATCCCTTTGAACCGCGCCGCTTGCTAACAATGCGGAGCGATATAAAACCAGACAAAACTCAGCAGGTGCAAGTACAGAGGTGGGATGGCGGTAAAGGTAAAAGCGAGCGCGGGTGTGCATTTGTGTGTCGGCTGAGGGAAGCGTTTTTTTTCTCCAACGCATGCCGTGTCAAGGTCTGAGTATGATACCCAACCATCCATCTTCTCCCCTAACATGCGTCAGCTGTCACTCTCTATCATCGCCGCGTCGATTGAAGACAAAATCACTGATGAGTCGAGACAACAAACGTGTTGAAAATAGACGACGTTTGGAGGTCACAAAGGGTTCATGACGTCGCCGCTTGTTTCCCGTCTGTCTTCTTTTTGACGCGCCGTTTTGCTCCGAAACGATCAAGAGGGTAAATCATGATGTTCGACGGAACCCATGTGGGAGTCTCCATTTCTGCACCATGCCGCTGATTTGGTCATAAATATGCAACACACACTTTGAACAATTACACTGGAAAACCACGGCTGCTGCATTTGTGATAGAAGTGTGTCTGTGCATGAGTTTTTGCTTCTTAC
>OMLF01034118.1:17896-29719 GCA_900302615.1 Holocentrus rufus
ATTTTTTATTTGATTTTTTTTTTTAGTTTTTTTTTTTTAGCTCATGCCTAATATTTTACATCAGTCTGCAAAAATGTCACAAGGCCATTGAGAAGCACGTCACGTCACAAAAGCACACAAATCGCACTCGGAATGGAAAATACGCATCTCTCATCATTAACCTGGGCTTTGAAGATATGACACAGCGCCGATCCGTTAATTAAGGGGCCTGTATCTATTATCAATCTATTTTCCCCTCACGCTAAGAGACTCAGAAATCAATTAGCAATAACAATAAGCCTGTTTCGCCGCCATGCTAAAATTTCTATAGCGCCCAGAGTTTTTGATTTCCCCACAGAGCTGCACTTCATTGGACTGTGGCGCCATATGGGCATCGAGCCATATGCACACCTATGACCGTATTAACCTAGCCAAGTGTTCACTAGCCACCAGAGTGAGATTATACCACCCAGCCCTCTCGCTTCTAAAGCTCAGCACTTATGGGATCATCTGAAACGGCAAACCCATATACGCGCTGATCCGCAGACAATATGGGTGGGAGAGAGGAGGTGGATGTAAGGGGGAAAGGTCACCTGTTATCAATTTGTTATCCTGTAAGTAACACCGCTGGTGTGTGTTCATGCACATAGTAGTGGGCCTTTCTTCTGTCTGCCTGTGCCTGTCTTGTGTGTGTATCTCTGTCTCCCACTCCCTCACACACATACAAGGTAGAAGTAACTAATTACATTTTCCCACATTATTGCAATCGAGTAGCTTTTGTGCATTTAAATAGTCAGTAATTTCACTTTTATACACATGTTTTTGCTAGTATTGCATTTAACTATGTCTTAAATCACATCCATCCATCAAATCCTGGCTTTACTTTGTTGGTGCCCTTTTTTTTTTCTTGTAATTTCCAAATTTTCCAGTTGAAGGAACTGAGTTTGAACTTTACACGCTTGTCCTTTTAGAACTGCAAGGGAAAGATCACATGTCACAATGGTCCCATTTCTAAAAAGTAATTTTTTAACCAGTGCCTTTACATCTACCTAAGTAAAACATCAACAAAGTCAGGAATTTCTAGTACCTTTTTCCAGTATTGGACACATAAATAACACAAAAATACTAAAAAGAGATAAGTACATGAATTCTTAAACTTAATCAAAGGTCAGTGGGTCTTTAAGTAATTTTGAGCCCCCAATCACCAAAGTACATGATGTCTATGTTTACATGCATACTACTATTCTTTTTATATTTAAGATTCTTTTGTATTCCATTTCATGTAAACACCATATTCCATTTATGATAGCATGCATAAGCTCTTTTCCCAGCAAGGGAAAACATGAGGTACCTGTCATATTCCAATGTTATCTGGGATACTGTTGCATGTAAACCTGTTATCCCGTTTACTGGCAGTTTCCATGGTCTGCGTTGTAACAATGCTCCATCGCCAGCTTACCTTTGCATGAACTGCTCCTTTAACTGGGATGCGGGCGAGCGTTCAGAGCGCCGCATGCACATAAATGTAGCTAATGTCTTGTTTAACACGTCTCAACGGGGATGGACACATTGGGATTTCGGGAGGATTGGAGCGCTTCCACTGAGTAGACGTTGGAAGCACCGGGCTAACGCTGCAGCTGGGAGAATAACACCGATAGAGTGAGCCTTTAAGAAGAGGCAACGATCATAAATAGCCTCCTGAAGTGGGATAAGACTTAACAGTTTCCTCTGAAATACTCAGATGAGCAACAGGATTGTCTGTGATTTGCTTTGCAGCTTTCAAAAATGGAGTGGATTTCATGAATTCAGACGGAAACTTTTGGAATTGTTACATTAGAGATGTATCTAGAACAGTGTAACTTTGCTAAGAACCGCCTGACAGAAGGTATTAATCTTATTTCCGCTGTTTTTCTCCTGTGTCCCATCAAGTGTCTTCGTGTGGCACAAGGACACTTAGCACCAATACGCACATCAATGCAGTTCCATCGGGAAAGACATCCTTAACATTTTCCTGGAGGATACAATTACCATACAATTACAGCTTCACCGGAACGGCGTTCTGTAGGTGCCACTTGTTTGGATCAGTATTCAATGTGCTCGCGAGTGGATCTGGATATGAGGCCATTGTTGAGTGTTGCCCAATAAATTGCTTCAATGTCATGAATTCAAACGTTCTCAACTCAAAGGATTTGCATGAAATTACTCAACTGACAGATATGGGATTGTCTCTGACAATAGAGGGTATTTGACCAATGCTGTTAAGAAGATATTTGATAATCTGGCACCAGTTGGCTTTGCTGGATACATCACCAAGGAAACGTATGAGTGAGTGAGATTGAATGAGGTTCCTGAACCTCGCCATTGTCTCCCACTAAGCTGAGGCCAAGGTTTTATTGGAAGCTCTATTCACCGATATAGCAAAGGGAGAAGATGAATTCCTCAAAACACGTGTAAGGGTAATTAACCCTTACATAACCAGGCAAACTCACCAAAAACACATTCTTGGCACCGGCGATTAGTTGCACTGGTAGAGACGTTCACACACTTAAGGTGGATTTACACTTAGACAATCTTACTGACTTCCAGCCATACATGTGACGCAGATTTATATTTTTTTCATTCATTTATTTTTTCCATTGAAGTTTAAACAGATGGAATGTGGTGCTTTTTTGTAAAGATTTCAAATTTCTGATACATATCTCAATGATCCGGTCCAGTGTTATTATTGCGTAACAGTTGACACCTTCTCGCCCACATCACACATTTTCTGGTAGTTTTCTGGTACATCAGTGTATGACTGGGTTGGAGAAAGATTGTTATTACTGTCTTTTATGTACAGTATGCTGTTTGTAGGAAGATTCGCCGACAGGCTGCACAGGAGTAATGGTCTGTTACATAACAGGTCTCCAGATATACCTGAGCAGGCAGTGCTGGCAGGGTATAGGAGGCCAGTCTTGAGTCCTCTGACATTCCTGTCAACACCGATGGCAGTGTGTGTTAAATCACTTGGAGTCTGTGACTCTGCATATGTAGTCTGATGGCAAACGGATGGTGGATGCAATGAATGTAGAGTTGAGTGACACCTAGTGTGATTAATCATGACTTAATCACATTTGCATACGTTGATGACAGGTATGAAGGACTAACATCCTGCCAAACATGACTCTGTGGTGTCCTTCTTTCAACAAAGACAAAACACTCGTACAGAGGCCTGGGGGACATTTTGTGACAGGGTTTTCACTTAAAAAGATTGCACTTTGATTTCACATTCAACTTTTTTGGAACTGTGGCTACATCCTCTAAGTTCTGTTATTTCTGTAGCTGCAGCATCCTCCGCAGTTAAATCACAACAGTAATTATGTCAATGTCTGCAGGAAGGCAGGCTGAGTCAGTGGCTTCTTTTAAGTCAAAATATACTTTTATCGCACCGCCTACCCTGATTTCATTTGATTCTAGTTTTTGCTTTTTTATTCTTTGCCGATTTTATTTGATTATTTTATTGTTTTATGTATTTTACCATTTTTGTTACTTTTATTCTTTTATCGCTTTTTTACTTTTATTCTTTTATAGCTGTTTTTATGCTTTTATGTGAAGCACTTTGTAACTTTGTTTTGCTAAGTGCTATATAAATAAATATATCAGATTCATAAAACAGTTAAATAAAGCAATACCTGCAACATGTGACTCATAGCTCCAGACAAACAGTTGCCCTTTTATACTTTTTCATTTTGTAGTCAAATTCAAAATGTTTAAAAATGACAACACTGAGAGGATTAATTACTGGAGTATTTAAGTGCTAATTTGGACAGTCCAATTTTAAAATTCAACTTTGTACCGGGAGTTTCACAACTGAGTCGATGCTCAACATCAATATCCAATTTAAATACTCAACTTACTATCAATAGACTATCAGTCAACTTTTAATTTGAAAGGCTTGAGGTCTTTTTCAGTGTCTGTCATCTTACACTCAACTGTACTATAAAGACTGCTGGACTTTTACTAGACTTCTACGATTACTACACTCTGCCATGACTTTAGCACCCTATGATTTACCCTCACATAGAGACCTGAAACATACCATTGGAAACCGCTAAATTCCATCATTTCTGTTGCTGCAGCATCTTCCGCAGTTGAATCACAACAGTAATTATGCCTATGTCTGCAGCCTTTCCCTATCAATTCCACCCCGGTCTCAAGAGATACCGCTCATCATTTTCCCCTGCGGATTAAATCTCTCTGCAACTCTCTGGAGTAGAAAAAGTAACAAAACAGACACATTCTTCTTTGAATTAAAGTGTTAATCTGCCAGTTTAAGGGCGGTCCTCTGAACTTTACGGGCCAACAGTTCACGTCAATAAATGGTCTCAATAATTCAGGAAGTTCCACATAAAGAGGATGGAGCGTATATGATTTGGATGTTATGCAACATGCTTTTAGGATGTGGCGGCGGCCATCTTAATGAGTTTGCAGCTTATCATCACTCACAAGAGAAAGCAAATCAATCACTTCCCTTGCATGGTGATGGGTGGAGGGGGGGTAGAGAGATGGAGTGGAGAGAGAGAGAAAGAGAGAGAGAGAGAAAGGGTGAGAAAGTGGAGATGTGACAAGAGAGAAAGCTCGTCAGTCGGTGAGCGTTGTTTACCACAACAACCCTCTGCCAAGGATTTTCCTGAGGGACACTTGTTTTAATAAAAACGGGACCCATATTAAATTCTAATCCATTAGCGAGGCTGGCGAGCTCTGGCGCTGCTTTATCAAACCATTGGAATAGATGAATGTTCCTTCATTAACACGGCTGGATCGTTTCAATAAACAGGATCCATTCCTCTCTCATGCCAGGGTCACGTTGGAATTCACGGCGCACCTCTCCACGAATAATGCAGCTGTTTGTTATGAGAGCCCCTGCCAATTTACTGCTAAAAAGGTGGTGTCTAGGACATTTTGACCATATGTGCCTTTATATCTGGGAGGCAATTTGGCATCCAGACATCAATCATATCTTTGTCTTCCTCAGTGACAATGCACTACAACTTTTCAGACATTCAGTTTTTACATCATTTTACTGGTTCAGTTTCAGCAAATCACATTAACAATTAATAAGAACAGATGATGCAAGTGGATATTGTACAATAGCCATTATCTCTATATCTATCTATCTAATAGAAGTTAGTTTTAAATTAAACATCAGCATATTAAATATATTTATGAAGTATCCCAGCACAGGAATGCTAATCTGGAGGAGTGCTGTCGCTCATGCCATGATGCATGAGACAGCCGCAGGCTCCCTTATCATTAATTGTAGGTCAGAACCCCCATTTTGAGACACTGTCTTGATAACTGCGAGCCTGGGTGCATATTAGTCACCTTGGCACCTTAGAATTTGTCTGTCTGCATTCTCACGTCACGACACGAAATCAAATTACACTGGACCCAACTATGCTGTACTGGATATCAAATACTAAATTGTGAGGTCGCACAATGGGAACCGAGGTTTCCAGCTTTGTTTAAGTGGACATCGGTGTGATGGATCCTTTCTTCCAGGCAGATAACCATCAGAAGAGTTTTTACGAGTTCGCAGTTGCCTTCGGTGCAATGGGCAGGGATGAAGTGCAGGACATCAATAACAGGAACTGGTGGTAGTGTGGCTAATTAGCCTTAAAAAGGGACACAGGATCAATACCCCCCCTCTTTTCCAAGAGTTTGTTCAGGGGTAAAACAAGTTCAGGCATTCAGTGAAGAACCATCATGTTCGAAGGGTAGCACAAGGACACAAGGGAGATTAATCTCTGCGGCTCAGATACAGATACAGATATATTTTGTTCCATTTTTTTCGCAGCGCTGCTACTGCACAAACAGTATAGGACAAATGGATCGATGTGGTTAGTGGACCTTTGATACATTTTACCTGTTCTTTTAAATGCACTATAAAATAAAAATGTATTTTTGAAGTAATAACTCAACATGTCATCCTCAAATCCGAGCTGGTAAAAGCACATTCTGCAATTCTTGGTGTGTGTTTTCCTCTGCCTGTTGTCCCAGATGTAGACTTTGCTACATCGGTTTCTACGAAATCCGCCAAGATAAATCACAGTAAAACATTTGGACATGGTTTTAGTATGAGGATTGCCAACTCACCTGACATGATCTGAGTTGTCCTGACGTGGTATACTTCAGCCATCTGGTACTCTAAGCAGGTTAAAACAAATGTCATGAATTATTTAGAGATGCTCTTCTACCCAGGTCTGAGCGTCCCGCTGTACCTCATTTCTTCAAAGAACTGAGAAAAGACCACTTCATTTTAAGGATTGAGAGGGTTGTTCAAAAATGCAATCGGTTATAGATAACAG
Source organism: Holocentrus rufus (assembly GCA_900302615.1). Classification (NCBI taxonomy): domain Eukaryota; kingdom Metazoa; phylum Chordata; class Actinopteri; order Holocentriformes; family Holocentridae; genus Holocentrus; species Holocentrus rufus. The sequence continues at coordinate 24,223 of OMLF01034118.1, forward strand.
ATCTTTTCACTCACTTTAATGGAATACAGAAAAAGTTTCCGAAACAAAGGGTGTTAAGAGTATTACTGCAATAAACATTGCGACAAAAAGGAATGATGTGTTCCTCTTTACTAACCACACAAATATACGAAAATGACTCATCCTTTCTACAGTAGACTGATTCTGAAGCATCAATCAGAGCACTGGATGTTCTGCTGTGTAACATTTTAATATTTCAATTTTTGATGCAACAAAAATGATTTGCATTAACCCGTGCTCCAATAATTACAATGTGGAACCTCCAAAGACCCTCCTTTTACCCATCGGTGAAAGGCATTACTGGCACTTGGTAATTAGCCATAAAAATAGGCCTGATCTCTTCCTTTCCCATGAGTTTGTTTGGGAATCCTTTGAAGTACTAAGATGTCTTGACACAGACAGCGAGTGAATCCAGTCCTGCGGTGAATCAGATGTACTCCTGCGTACAAGGGTTACATTCAGATATAGACCACTATTGTCTTTTTTTTATTAAAAAGAAGATATTGATCAGTCATATTACCCACAAACTGATATGATAAGGTTCCTCCCTACAGCTACATACACATCCTATATTATATTAGCCTATGCTGTTATTGGTATACAGTATAACCCACAGTCCGAAAAAAATCATCTTTTCTCTATTTGATTTTTATCCTAGAAAGGCAATGTCGATGTTCACATCGATGTTTTGTATCAAAGTTGGTTGCTTTCCTTTTTAGCATGCATGCCCTCGACTGAGTGATTCATCGGTTCTTGGATTTCGGGTTGAAAATTGTGTTTCACTGGGTACTGGTCTGTCTGTTAAGCCATGGTAGCTATTGCTGCTTATACTACCAGGTTCTTCTATTTATTCCAAACACACCATTATTGTTGCTTCCATAAACATAAAATGCATTACTTGTTGTGTAGAGAAAGACTTTTTTTTCCATGGAAGTTGCACAGAATGGCAAATGTAAAAGCTTTCATGAATTGAACCTGTGCTATCTGGTACCAGATGTATAAGTGACATGGATGACCCCATGTTAAGCAGCTGCTAACATTGCAGTAAAAAATATCTCAGTCTGGGGTCAGGAGTTTGAGCGTCCCATTGTCTAAATTCTGTTTCTGAGGCTTTTCTACCTTGATAATTCTCTGGAAAAAAGAATACTTGCACTTTTATGGGGGTGAAAATATATATTAAACGAATACAAAAATGGCAGCTTCAAAACTAACATATTGGCATCAGTAGCAACCTTGAAAAAGTCATGTCAGCCTAGGTCTATTGTGTATTATTGCTTTATTAATCTTGGCAAATATAGCTGGGGTCAGAAGGCATTCTTTTTCAGTGCATTCCTGGATGGATTGTAGTTGGTTTCATAAGCAAGGGCGGCTGTAGCCTAAAGGCTAGAGAAGCAGCTTTGTGATCAGGCAGCCTTATTGAATCCCAAGGTCTGGTTATAGCAAGGCACTTAACTCCCAGGTGCCTCAGTGGAGCTGCTCAGAGACCAGCAAGGGCTGACTGTATGGGTATATTGTGCAACTGTATGAATGCCAAGGCCAGCTCTTGAAAATAACGTGCGCTCAAGATAACTCACCTCTTTGTTTATCCGCTCAAATTTACTGCTGCCACCTTGATCCCACGGCGGCCATTTTTATGCTACGGTCAGAAAGCTCTACCTGAAAGACTGACATGTAAAGCTAGCATTATTTCAATACATAGTAGAGCTCCAGATAAACATAACAGATATTAAACTAACCAACAATATCGGGAACAACATGAAATGACTTCTTACCAGGGACGTTAGTTAGCTTACTAGCTAGTTAGCTACTAGCTAGGTTAGCTACATTGGGCAAGGAAAACGTGAACCTCTGGATTCTGGAGTCATTTTTCAGTGATGAATGAGGGAAATGATAAATGAGATTTTTTTTTCTCAACATTTGTATGATATGCATCTTGGTACAAAACAGTCAGATGCACTGTATTTCCAACCACAAGTGTGATGTAAGGTAATGGTAATGACTAATGGTTGCCATGCAGGAATAAAGTGTACTACATTCATTCATGAATAAACAAGCAAAGAACATGCGTCAAATGACAGAATAAATAGGGATATGTCTCTTTCAACTGTGGTCCTCTTTCAAAGAACCACTGAGGCAAGCATCAGAATAAAAAAAGGCTGATGATTATTCTTCTAGACATACTGTACAGGAGGATGTTTCCAATGAGCAGTGGTTTCAAAACAAGTGAAAGAAAATGCATTGAAAAAAAAAAAAAAAGTATGTTATGTACTGAGACCAGAAATCAAATCTAGGTCTGTAAGATAAAACCTGGAGCTACAACTGTGGGTTCGTTCTGTGTTTATAATAGCTTTCCCAGGTTTAATTATTAGCGCATAAGTAATCTCTGAGGCACAAATTGAATATTTGCATTTTCACATTAAGTTTAAACCTCCAGGGACCCTAATTTCAACAGCATTTGAACGTTATCCTCTTTTGAAATCAAGTTTTCATTTAAAAGCTATTAACAGGTTTCAAAACACAGATGGATGTTTAAAGCACAGTAGTATCTAATTATCTTAATATGAATTATTAATTTCATCACACTGTGATTGAATAAATGCAATAGTGTCAGTTAAGCACTTTGATAGTAAGAGCAGAAAGATTTCCTTTCTCACTTTTTAGGACAAAGATGGAAAAAAGCAATTATTAATGTGCGGCCTTAAAAAAAAAAAGAGAGACAGCAATGACAAAAGACATAGTTGAATTGCTGCCCAATAAGGTGTAAATAAAACAATAACATTCTGAACAGTTTGACAGAAAGTAAACATTCCCATCCGCAACATGAACAATTTATTTGTACAGTCATTTTGTCCATTTGGTTTCAGCAGAATTCAATTTTGATGTCAGCAATACTGTACTTGAAGAGTGTGCCAGCATGTTTTCATAAACAGTATTTGCTCAGTTCTTCTGTTTTGTACCTGACATCACATAATAACATTCAGCTGGTTATATGTTATCTATTTGCAAGAGTGGAATCACAGCTGCTATTTTTTTACCATAATTGAGTAGGTTTTTGTGCACTTCTATGAATATACTTTTAATATTAATGTTTATACCCAACAATGCACAGAGCAGTTAGAGCTGCAGCAGTAAAATCCTTCTTACAGGTTAATGCATCAATAATTTAACACTCTGAAAGGAACCATTCTTCACAATGCTTCCTTTTACTTTTCATATTTAAGTACATTTTACTGATAAAACCTCTATACTTTTAATTAAGTAAAGGATTTGAGCACTTCTTCCACTGCTGGCGTTATCTGGCCTTGCCTTTATTTATGCTCTTCATTTTGTTAACTTTTTTTTAAGTGTTTTTTTAAATTAAAAATAACCGTGCTTCTCATTTTTTGGTGTAGTGCAAAGATCATTACGCAGCGAAATGTTCTCCTTTGTTAACAAGTCACTGAGTAACTTTCTTAAAATTTTAAATGAGCTACTTTTTATTTTATTTAAAGTAATGCTCCACAACCTTTTCTCATAAATAAAACGTTTTGCTACTTTCTTGCTGAATGTTGCCATGCAATCGTGACTCAGCACAGGTTTCAGGTTTCTAATCAGAGACTCCATATCGAGGAAGATAAATACAGCAAACATATTCCTGCTACATAGGAAGTGATGGTGTGTTTTACGTTTACAGAGGCAACAACAGCTTTGCTGGGAAAAGGTAAAAATATTTCTCGATGTGACTTCTTTGTTTGTCTCTATTATTACAGCACAGTTGGGCCAGAGCCTACATTGGATGCAAAAACACCAAGGTGCCAAACATCAGAAAAAACAAGAATCTTGCAAACTATCACTTTAGGTCGATTTACACGCTGCTATTATTCCTTCTGCTTCCCTATAATTTCAGCAAAATGACTGCTCGACGAAGCAGTACTCTTTCCTCTCCTGCTAATTAAGATCAAAGTACAGTATAAACATCAGCAGAAGGAAAAACTGCCTATATTTGGCCATGTGTGACCCACATCCTGGTCTTTGGATTGATAGCTGGATTAGGACTGGTTTCCATGGCACTCATGCAGGCTGACAGCGTCAGACATGCTGAGCCTTTAACACTTGCTAGCAGCAAAGACACAGCATAAAAATGAGAATGTCAGCCTTCAGTGCAAGCCTGGGCTGACTTTTAACATTGGCCAATTAAATCCCTCTTTATTTTTTTGAAGAGGAAATGTGGCCTTCCTAAGGTTATAGCTACAGAGCAGGAGATTGTTTGCACCCGTGGAATGTAATTTTATAGAAGGTCACGGTGAAAACCAATCTTATATTAGCTCTTTTTGAGTCTATATGTTATAAAGTGTCAAATGCAAAAAAACAAGCAAACACAGCATTGGTAGACACTGGAACATCCCTTATAGTGAGCGCAGTCGCATTTCTGCTCTCAGTTGATTAGATAGATTCCTCCCTGCTAATGGTTTAATTTTGGCGTAATTCAATAACCACATTCTCCCAGGATACCTTGCAGATTTATATGGAGTCTATAATAACGCCTTGACAGTTAGATGAGTCGAGAATCTCTGGTGGTTTAATTTGGTGCTAATTTCTCCTGGTTAACACACTTAACATGCCAAATGAGATCTAACACACAGCACTGATTCCTTCCGACTGTTTGCGTTATCCCTCGCCTTGGACCCGGTGTGTGAGGATGGAGGCCATAATGTAATGCTGGCGTATGGCCGGCCTAAAGGCAAGAGATGCAAGTTGCTGGTTTGAATCCCTGGATTGGGAGGCGGTGGCGAAGGGAAGAAAATGTAACGCTGATCGACTGCTGCCTAAGAATAGAACACGGGTTGCAGTGGGTGGCGAGAGAATGTTGTGCAACTGTTTGAATATGAACCAGGAGAGTGCGAAAGTATGAATACTAAGCAAAGCCCTGATATGAACAAGGGGAAAGAAAGCTATAGGATGATGAATAAAAATAAAGCAGCCCTCCAAGCCGACAGCCAGCAAGTGCGTGCGGAGCATGTCTGAACTGACATGGAGTGTGAGGCTGACCTTTGGAGGCTTTGCACAATGGGACGGGTCAAATCAAAATGCCATCATTCTCCACACACCAAGTCCATTTGGGGGCGAGCGTCCGCTTTGTTCTTGCACTGTTTTCGCTCGTGGAAACACGCAACTCAAGAAGCTGTAGAAAATGAAGGCTTCCGCGGCTGAAGGTCAAGCCATGTTATGCAAGAAGACGTGTTGCAGGAACCCGAGCCGGAGGCCTCCATATTTAAATAAAAAAAAAAGAGTTTTTAGCATTGCTTCGTTTCAACCTGCACCCACGTCGTGCAATGAGAAACACACTGGTGCACGTTCACAACTGGCATCCCCTGGCAGATTCGTCTTGTGCGGCTCGCAGCAACATGGTATTATTATAATTTCTCCACAGCGTATGGATCAATGTCAGCGCAGTTAAGAACCAATTTGTCACATAGTGAACAAATTAGCCTGACACACC